>JAJJWW010009745.1:0-68011 GCA_023531295.1 Papaver armeniacum | reverse complement strand
GTCTTCTTCCTTTGTACTATATCTCTCTTTCTTTGGTCCGTTGCCTGCAAAACAGTAAAGCATCTCCCTTCGATCAGAAAAAAATTTCACTGTAAAAATACGCTTGCCTTTATGAGAAATATAGAGGTAGAAGGAAAAGAGATGTAATCTTAGTTTTCCTTTCTTCTTCCCCTACATATCCTAAAGATGAGCTCTTTCCTCAGAGTTTCTGTGTTATATGTAACATGTACACCACTTGGTTTCTCCCAATTAAGTGCTTTTTGATTTTTGTGTGATGTGGTTTTTCCCTACAATTCAAAAGGGTTTTTAATTAGACTTTAATTTGAGATTTTTTCTTTGCCTTCGATGATATTTAATCTCTAATTTCTTATAATTTTAATTTTCTGAAATTTGGTCGGGTGGTGGATATGGTGGTTGGTTGGTTATGGCTGATGGTGAAAAAGAAAATGAAGGAAAAGATAGGTGGTTTTAAAATGGGTGGTGATGGCATTGGCTACGGTTTCTAATGGTAGTGATGATGCTCCCCGAATTTACGAAGGTGAAGGAAGAGGCCTCTGCGGTGACAATTAAGAATATGAACCCTGGTGCTGCGAATGTAATGGTGGTGGTGGTGGTGTTGCTTCCTCGTCGTAACGGTGGTGATGGTAAGGTGTAGTAGGGGTGTGTAAGTTTTTGCTTAGACAGAGGTGGTTCCGTCAGGCTAATAGTACCGGGTAGATGGCAAAGGTTCATAATGGTATGTGGTGCCGGGAGATGTGCTTGGTGGCGGTGTTGAAGGTCATTGGATGTCAAGTAGCTGGCGCGATAATACGCGGGAGGCGAAGATGGTGGAGGTGACGCTGTGGATATTATTACCTTCATCAAACCTTTGTTTCTCGTCATACAAAATTTTCCAATCAATGAAATGAGAAATGGACAAGTTACCAAAACCCATAATGGTGATATAAGTTTGACTGCATCATTGTCATGAAATGCAAAGCCAACTTGTGATCCAAGCCACATCCAACTTTGGAATCTACTAGTTTGTGCTTAATCTAAGACGCCATGGTTTACCAAGATAAGCAATATTTAGGAGGACTATGCCCGAAATAAGCTCATGGAGGACTACAGGCGTTGAGATCGATCGAAAATAATCTAAACTAATTTTTTGGTCATAATGCCCTCCCACTAAAATACAAAACTAAAATATAAGTCGGTGATCTAAGTCTCGAACAAAGGCTTGTCTTGTCGACACAATTAATAAACTCATAAATGGAAGAACTTTTACCATTTTAGGTCGAGCAAACGCTTGCAAATTCATCAACGGATTCTTCTAACATATCAATCTCTTCTTGAATTCTGGGCAGTGATGCGGAAGATCCCTATCACAGACCAAATTTTTCCTCAAGGCATTAAATATCTCTAAGCAGTACATCAACATCAAGAGGAGGCAGAGTGCATGTTCTATGTTATCCTAAGATAGAGAACATCATGAACTTTGTGACATTTCATCTTTGTGATAATCATCGCTAAAGTTACGTGCTACTTCCACTCAATTTCCGGAAATGGTTTCGTGGGTTTGAGAAGATTTGTGGAGGAGGAAGATTAAAACCGGTGGAATTTTGAGATGAGTACTATTATTAGGTTTGATGAAGAAGAAGAAATCGGATTATTATTCGAGATTAATGAAGAAGAAGATATGGGGTTTTGATGACACTACCTTGTGTAAATGGGTTTCTTCAATGTAACAAGAATCCACGACAATCTTGAAATTTGATTCATTTTTTTTTTAAATTTAGGAAACGAAGGAAAACCTAAGAAATTCTCTCGACCTAATCTTATCGAGAACCATAAAAATCAACTCACCCTTCGACCTACCTGACCCTAATTTTCTTCTGATTCTTCGACTTTCCATCAATTCATCACAAAATCAATCAACTTTGAGTGATAAACTATTACCCACTCTTTCTTAACGACCACAACTCACGGGAATTCACTGATAGAGGGAGATGAAGAAGAAAAGGAATTGGAAGAAGAAGAAAAAACAAAACAAAATTTTTATAAAATTGGGTTTGAGAATAATTTTTTCTTAGAAAATGGGGCGCGCCTTCGTATTTCCTCGGGGTGGGTTTGTTGCTGGAAAGATCCTAAAATGGGCCTCCCATAGTTTTCATAATAAGGGGTCACTAGCGGATTATCCCAATAATAATCCCGAGTGAAACAAAAAGTGGGTCTTCCTTTCACGTGGTTAGTAGGGGGTTGTTTTTAGGGCCCACTTTTTTTTCTTCACTCGGTATATTTTGCGGGATAATCACTCAGTGTATATATCATTTCCGGAGAATAAGAGAACATGTTGTATTTTTATTACAAGTGTTGAACTGCTGTATATAGGCAACTTGCTCGAATGTCAGGATGCACAGAGTTAAGCAACCATCTTCCCACAAGATCGTCACATCTCTTCCAACATTTGTAACTAAGTTCATCAGCTGGAGCAGGTAAAGATCCATCAACAAACCCAAGCTTCACATTTTTATTCAGAGCTTTTCTGATGCCATGAACCTAAGATGTGTAGTTGTCTCCTTGTAGATGGAGAGAGAATAAATACATTTTGTATGGTCATCTCGGAGGGTGAATCATATAAGGGATCTAAAACTCTAGGGTTTAAACTTGATTGGGGTGGTTTTCTAGCTTTTGCCATTTTTTGTGGATTGATGGGGTTGGAGATGGAGGAGAAGACCGATCAAATCCTGCCATTGCAGAAATCGTAGATGAAAATTCTAATTAAAAAGGTTCCTAGGATCTAAGAGGATGATACCATCTTAGATATATATAAGAAAGATATGAAATAAGTCTCACAATTATGTAGACTCGATTGTTTCATTCAATATTTATAATACAGATACAAGAGATAGATTGTTACAGTCAATCCTAATTTATAACTAATTATAAGATAAGATACATCTACATCTGTTATCATGGACAACAAACTTGAATACTGGACTTGAACTTGTCGTAAAATTGAATTTATGCCGTCTATACTAGTTATTATCTCGGTATATTGAATGTAGCTCGTTTGTACACTCCAGCACTTTGCTTGTGGATACAAAATATCGCATAATCCCTACAGAATGTGTCAAGAATATCTGATAACGCGATAAGGACATAGTAAGGGCGAAGCTATAACTACAGCATACAAATGCGAACACATAAGAATCACAGGAATTTGTGACAAGCGAGATAAACACACTTTCATACTATGAAGACGATGATATCGCATAAAGATTACCGCAAATACAAGGCTTTATTAGTCATAAAAGTGGGTCTAATAAACTACACCCAATATTTCACTTAGCAATCAGTATGGACTAACTGAAATATAATCCAAGATAGACAAATGACTAATCAATGGAAATATATCCAAGAGTTGTATTGTTTCACAATGTAATCAAGAAAATCAAATGGGTAGAAATCTATGAGCCCGATTATTATGTGAAACAACTTGAATGGTACTAAAGACTATCAATGTTCAAGTGTCAATCAATTTATATAACAACCAAAAGGATGGATTATCTAATTGATCAACTACGCACAACCTATGATATTTCAATTATATATATAAATAAAATATAATGCAGAAAGAAATAAATCTTGACACTGAAATTTGGTTAACGAGGAAACCGTAAAATGCATAAAAACCCCTCGGACCTAGTCCGTATTTGAACACCACACCGTATTGTCACATTAATATACACAGCCACCCAAGTTAACTTTGACTGGAATGTATTTGAGCCCTAACCAATCTTACCTGATCAAGGTATAGTGGCGTTCCTTACGCCTCTGAATCCCTAAGGTGACTCTACGCACTTGATTCCTGAAGATGATCTCACCCAAAACTAAGAATTTCTAATGACCCAAATTGAGAGACTTGATAAACCAAATGTGCATGTCTTCCACGAAAGTCTATTGAATAGATAAACTGCCTCCCAGTAAATACCTATGAGTTTTTGTTCTGCCTTTTAATAAATCAAGGTGAACATGAACCAATTGATATACCGGACTTATATCCCTAAGAAACAGCCTAGAAATATCAATCACCTCACAATAATCTTAACGTATGGTAGCGAAAAAGATATCAGAATCACAAACGATGAGACGAAGATGTTTGTGACTACTTTTTTATCTTTGCCTATCGGAGATTAAATCTCAGCAAATCTTAGAAGATAGTACTCAATCACGATAAAAAAACAAGAAGAATGAACACGCAACTACATAGAAAATAGTTGGGGTCCTGGCTCACAATCCCAAAGAAGTCTTCAAGTCGTTAACCACAGGTTTTGGAAAACCTATTATTGGAAGGAGAATTGACTCTAGTTGCAACTAGTATCACATGAGGTGGGGATTAGGTTTCCTAGTTGGAGTTCTCCCTTATAGTCTTCAAATCCAAGGTTTACAATAATGTTACCTTGGTAACAAAACATTCAATATTCATTGTTGGATGAAACTGATTAGACTCAAGCTAATTTTTTTGAACCGTTGGATCGAACTTAGCTTGTTACACACAAATAAAAGTGACTTCATTTAGATATGAGTAACCCGTATCTTAACGTGTACACCTTGTTTGGCTCAACAATAGTTAACCAAAGTTAGCCCAGTATGAACACTTTCATATCAACCTTATTCATCTTAACCATAACTAGTTCAAATGACTCAAATGAAACTAGTTCTAGAGTTGTTCAATTATTTATATTCTCATAGAAGTATACAAGACACAATTCAAAGAAAATCGTTTTGATTCACTCGAATCAATTCATGAACATTATAGCCACAGTTTGTAAAAGATTGTATTCCTTATTATATAAATGTATTAGTTCATGAACAAGCAGATTTTAAAACATAACCTACTCAAGTATGCAAACAGTATGCGCTTACCTAAGTGGCTTTGACTAAGTTTGGGTTCGCCAAAGAGGAAAACGGGTCACGCACACCTTCCAAAACTCAGTTGAATTCGAACATGAAACTTAAGACGCATACGTGTATGCATACTAAGTTCGGACTTTCATAACCAACTAGTACATACGAGTATGCATACTATGGTTCCTGACTTGGAATAACTTTGAACAGTTAGCATACAAGTACGCATATTCTGTTATATCCAATCATGGTTATTTGTTCTAAACTCTCATTTTAATCATTGAAACTTTCTTAGAAGACGACAATAGCATTTCTCACATAAACTATTAGCTTCAAAGCAATTTTCAAGTGATCGAATGATCAATACTGAAACATTCCGAGTCTACATCAAATGACCTGTCTCCACAAATCATGTAAGATGTCATAGGAGATTTTCACATGATCATATTTTTGACTTTAAATCAAGAATATATATAAGATGAACTTGGTTTAAGCGAAAACTTACCAACACATATTTCGAGAAATATGTAAGTGAGTTAAACTCACTCAAATATCAAATGTGTATAATCGAGTTTATATAGCTATACTGACTTTTGTCTCATATAGGAGATAGAGTAGATAGACTTTTGAGTGATAGGTGAGTTCAATTCTCCACATAACTTTTGTTGATGAAGTTCCACAAGCTCCCCTTAGTAGTTCTTTGTCTTTAATTGATGAACGCCGGGAAGTCTAATGCTCAACAATATTTTATATCCTAATAAGAGACTTAGCTATACTAGACTAGAAATCAAGACTTATAGTTTTGGAAACTAAACTTGACAACAAGCTTGAGATAGCAACGCTTGTGAGTTCGACTGAGCAGTGCTCTAAAAATCTCCTACTTTGTCAATTTTAGTGACAAAACTATCAATGGATTACAAAATATAAATAAACTTTGTAGCTTCTCATCCAAATGCTTGATTTCCTTGGTTCTTCAACATTAATCAAAATCTTCGCCACTTCCAAGTACTCCAGTGATTTTGAACGTGTTCAACTCAGCATCATAGTTGTTGAAGATCCGAGCTATAACAATGAAAAAAGTAGCTCTTAATCATTGTTATACAATGTCATAGTATTGTTACACAAAGATCAAATGTCCAATTGTATCACAACTTTGACATCAACACTATAAGATATGTATCACTCCCGTTAGTAAATACTTCATCTCACATGAAACCACTCCCCTTACATAATGATCCGTAAACCATATGTATTTGTAGTGTGAACTACATTAATTCTCCCCTTTTTGTAAATATAAATTGGGAAAGGTACGAAAACTAGTGGGATCATGATGAAATTCTCATAGAGATACTTCAAGACTAAAAGATAACATATCAACTTTGTTTAGATGCAATAATAAAGTCAAAACTAAATGCATTCATCAAGGAGTTAATAAAGATACAAGAAAACTACTATAATATTCCACAGCCGCACTCCTCACAAAGATTTGGAAATTAAGCACAAGATCAATTAAGAACTATCCCTCATATAATGTCATTCCCGAAAGAACAGCAAGAGTGACCTTACTTTTACAAGAAAATAAGGATTTCTTTGGTCATTAACAAATTCCATGAAACATGAATTTGTATCCAGAAAACTCAATTAAATTAACCATGAGAGAACCCATGATTAATTTAATTGGAAATGCTCATCATAAGAGAACTTACGGAGCCACACAGTACTTTCACATAGAAGTAGATCAGGGAATGATCAATACTGCAGAATATACAAAGATTCATTCTATTTTCATCAATATTTTCATAATGATACCGTAGACGTAATCTTTGTTATCAAAAGTTCATTCTATTTTCCATCAATATTTGCATAAAGACATAATAGACTTCACTTTTGACATATATGGGACAATCATAGTTCACGGATGTAAACACACATATTCCATAACAAGTTCGCAATATATAAAACCAATAAAGATTAATACTGCAAACGTCATCTTCCAAAAACTACAAATGAGCTTAGAAGATAAGTACTCCAAGAATCCAAGTGCCCAAGTCCAAGAGAAGTGGAACAAGTGCGACAAAACGGAGCAAAACACTCAAAAACAAGAGTCGGGACAAAGACCAATCTTAACTCATCCAAATTCATGAATTTTCATCTCCATTTTGAAGAGAATTCAAAGAGGAAGATAACTCAAAAATAATGAGGTCATTACGTGTTCGGACGAAGAAGTTACGGCCAAAACAAGTACCAAAATCGACATCTACAGGCCGCTTTTGCATAATCGGTTTGCAAACGAAATTTCGTAACTGGAGCAAGAAACAAACGGGTTTTATGAACTAAAATCCTCGGATTTTGATTTTAAATGATGGTATGCATACCTGTATGTGTACCATGAAGTCTAAACATCCCTAACTACTATTTTCAAACCTAAACATTTAAGAACCTTAAACACAAATCAAGTTAGGTAGAAATGAACGATAAGCAAGGTACATGGATCATTGTAATTACTCTAATAAAATGATAAAAACACAAATCTTGCTCAATTTTATAGACATACCTTATAAAGGATCCTATCGTGAATCCTACGGCTTTTACCGAAAATTCAATATCATACCTAACACAATATGTGCGCCCCAATTATCGTGCTTCCCTCACCGTATACTTAACATGGAATTCCTGGGTGAGGATTGATAGACGCATTTATGTGTCTAATTTGTCCTAAATGTTTCGTATTGTTAGTACTCGTTTTTGTCCTTATTATGGTGTTTCGTGTGTTTGTAGGTATTTTTTGGAAATAAAGATTGTAGGAAAATTCGGCTCGAAAAGTTGCTCGGAACACCCCCGGAGGACATTTGCTATTTGACTCCCACTTTGGATAAGGGGTAACCCAATTACTAAGGGGCACCTAACCGATATTCGCACCCCCACTGTTGGATAAGGGCTGACCGTCTTCTTCATTTCAAATTTTCAAAATTGGCGGGAAAATAAAGTTTATCACTCACAAATTTCAATCAAGAATTTGGAGGTGTTATAGGGAGACTAAATGGGTCAAAATTTATGGGATTGTTCCCTGGGACATATACAAAGCTATTACAAGTGTTTTGGTAGATCAAATTTGGTGAAAAATCCTTGAGAAGAAAACAGCAATACGTGCATGGTAGGAGTTGTTCATAGGATTGTACGTGTCGATGGGATTTTACGTGGGTATGAGCGTGTTTTATGTTATCCGGGAAGAGTAATGAACGTGGTAGAAGCATGCTTGCCGAGAAAAACAGGTGGAGGAGATAAAAAGGGGAAGAAATTTCCGTATCTTGCATGAGAATATGACCGAGTAATGGAGGATCATTGGCAGTGATGGAGCGAGATTTTTTGGTGTCTATGGCTATATAAAGGGTACTCGTGCACCACAGAAGGGGGGATGGAGAGTTTGGGATAGAATTGGGAGAAGACAAAGGCGAGAATCGAGTTGCAGAACTTTTCACTCTTTTGCTACACCTCAAGAACACTTAAGAAGATAAGACGACGGCATACCGTCGTTACATGCTATAAAGATAACGACTCACGCTCGAGGGTCGTAGTTCTGAGACAGTCTTAAAGAAACGCAGTGACAGAAGCTTTTATCGTTCTTTGTGAATAATTTCGGTTTTGTAACACTTATAACCTGTTCAAAACCCGGTTTTATTATATTTCTCCTCTTTTTCACCATTGTAAACACCTTTTTGAGCAATGAAAAAAATCCTATGAGAGTGTTTTCACCATGCGGAGCTAGAACCCATCACTGGGACGACGAGGAAGCTGTTTTGCACCCATGTGGTAATTCTATTTAATTCCTTTATGACTATTTGCACTATTATAATTGATTTATGATTTTTCTTGATTATTTGTAATTCTCGTTAGATGCCGCATGCTTAGTCTTAGGTACTTTAGATGCGTCATGCTTGTGACATATAATTATTTATAAAATCTACCTTGGCAAAGAATTAGAGTTGATGTTCGTTATTTTATGAGCTTTAATTGTCCGGAATTAATAGATGAACCGCATGAATGTGAGAATTAGTGGAATCCCGAGTCCCAGTAACTCTCTTCATCTTGTGACATAAATTATATATTTTCTCTATTTTTATTATTTTTTTCTTTATTAACTCCTAAAATGGATTTCAACAAGTCCGAGTGAACGACAACTCTATTTACCACTATCCTAAATCCGATCAATTTTTGGCACCGCCGACGCGGACTTGTGTATAGATTTGTTTTTAGGTTTTATTTTTCTTTTTATTCTTTTTGTTCTTTTTACGCGTTTTGGTATTTCGTTGCTTTCGGTTTGGAGTGGAGCGAAAGAAAAAGAAAGTGTTGAAAAGAAAAGCAAAGCCAAAATAGGAAAGAAAAGAGAGATCCGAACGGTGAAGAAGAAAATTTTGTATATAGTGTAATTATATTTTTTTTTTTTTTAGAAACTGTAATTAGGTAATTATTTTTGTAATTTTTATTTTTGGACTTTATAATTTTTGGACTATTGGACATTATTAATTTTAAACCCTAAGGAAGGGTTAATTTAAATATAAACTGCACAGGGAAAGACGACAGTTACGATACTGTCTCAGCCCCTCGGGTTCGTACACTTACATAGGAGTCAGTGGCCCGAGTCGACTTCAACGGTTCATCCCCCGTCTGGAACGGGAGGTAAGAATTTTAAACACCCTAGGAATCCCCCGGGTCACGGGTTTCTGGATGATTTTGTATGCATATATGTTGAGAGGTCTTGAATACGGCTATTTTAATTTCCTAGTAAAGGGCAAGGACAGGCCATACAAGATAAGGTTTGGTTTCATCACCATTCTCTTCTTGCCCTCCTTAGGAAAAAACGATACCAAAATGCGAACCTAAGCTTAAAATACTGACTAGAACGAGACCAGGTAGGGTAACGAGCTTAATAGGAAAGTCATTCGAAAAATATTGGTTACTCTTTTAAGCATACTTGAAGTTCATGATGGTTTCGTGAGTTGAATGCGTGGCTGCGCCGCCTTGTAATGCGGTGAGGCCTTGGGTATCAAAGCTCCACGCAGCTTCCTCGCCTCTATTCAACTTACTTAAACTCCTGATTGATTCCGTAGGGGTTTGCTTAAATTGTAACAATTCCCTTCGAAGGATTAGAAGCTGGTCTAGAAACAATCTAAGTGGAGCCATCATGCTTTTTGTTTGCTAGAAATCAGTAGGTTTGTTATGGTCGAGTCATCCTTGTTTGTGTTTGTGTAGAATTCCTCGCAGTTAGGATGTCAAACCTGTATTATAATAGCTATCACAATGAATATGAATATCCAACTGAATAATCTGGACATCACTCTTCTTATGACCAGAGTGTGAATAGTGGTTGGGAACACCAACCTTTTGAAGATTATGGCTCTTACCATGGTGAGCCGAATTACTATTCACACGAATGCCGGTCATACGAGCAAAATTCATATTATTCCTCTTCTCTAGATGAAGCACGCAAGATACTTGAGTCAACGTGTAAGTTAACTGAGTCAACACGTGAGTTTGCTGAGACAACACGTAGGTTAGAGTTAGAGACGGAAGAAAGAATTGCTCGAATTACTCTTGATTGCCAATACATTAATTCCAATATAACCCGTGAAAATGAGGACAATTTTTATAATCAGGATGACGAGGTTAGAATTGGTAACACTACTTGTTTAGATGAGATTCAACCATTTTCATGTTATTATAATGATGATTATGATGAGGATAGTGTTGATGAAGAATTTGAAATAAATCGGCATAGTGATCGGAAATTGTTATCCCAATTGAGCTTTATAACGATAATATTATTTCTAGTTCAAATCCAAATAATTTTAATAATTATTCACCTATTCAAAAGGATGAGGATTTGACTAGAGGTACCCCCGTTTTAGACGATGTAGTATTTCCTTTTGATTACGAAGTCTATAATAGTTTAGAGGAGCGGGTTTATCCTGAGAATATTGTATTCGAGTCTAGCGATTTAGAAACATTAGTCTTAGACAAAGAAGATGAACTTGTAGAGATGAGTGAGGATGAACCTCTGACTTAGAAGAATCAATTGACCATTTTCAGAATCGATGACCTTGAAATTATGGAAGTTGTGACTAGTCTTTATAGAGACACTGAAAACTCTAAGTTTTGGGGTGATTATCATTCTCCATGTGCTTTAACTCTTAGAAAGGTCCCTAACTTGGGACTTGACATATGTGCCTCAACCATTCTAAAAGATTATCTTCATACACTTTTTCCGAACCTAGTTGTGTCCATAAAGAAGTTCAGTTGTTAGAAACCCATCCTCTCGGTTGATATGGTTAACCTGAGGCTATGATACCACGATTGACTTTGTTTTCCCACCAAAACCTTCCTTCCAATTGTGGGAACGTATAAGTTTCGGATGTGTCAATTATTAAGTTTTGAGACTAAACCTGATTACTTTAGGAGATTAGGGTCGACACATTTGCTAAAGAATGACCACTACATAGTCAATGTGAGTCAAATCGATTGACTTAGAGGATCCCCAATTATTCAGGTTATTGTTATGTGCTTCTAAGTTCCTACTTGAGAATTTCCGGACTACTACAACCTTGATCTTAAGAATCCTTCATTTGAGGAAGTCCAGCCCATGAAAACATATTATTTAGACCCGTTTATAGAGCCTGAACCTGAGCCACAACTAGATATAGTTGTCTTAAACAAAAAGTTAAATAAGGGTATGTTTGATATCTTCATGGTCTGTTGCAATTTTCTCTTGTTTTGGGTTATACTTTTGATCCAGATGACCCACAGTTATTCCAGTTACTGCTATATGATTCTGCGAGGTGACTAGTTATTTCTTAGTCTGGCTGAAGACTTTAAACTTAGCACTTCTTAGGAGGTAACCCATGCTCATGCAACACGGTAATATCTTTCCTTAACTCGTTTGCTTCAAGTGGTAACAGTTTCTCCTTGTTCATGCTTTTAATTTCAACTTTAGAACATTGAGGACAATGTTAGATTTAATTTTGGGGGTATGGGAGAAACCTTTTAGTTGCAGTATTGATAAATAAGCTCCGAGCCTAGAAATTTATGTTTATTATTCTGGCACTAACCAATCTAAGTGGATGGAAACATTTTGGTTGTAGGAATTGAGGAACCAATCTGATTATATGGAAACATCTAGAAGAGTCTATTCATAAAAGCACAGAGCTCAGGTGTTAGAAAAGAAAACATGGTAGTTTCGCCATATCCTCGTGATGGAAACATCGAAAGAATCCTGATCACTTCTTTTTCTTTTCTTTTTACCATTGCTAGGGTGAAATAGAGTGACTGAGATTCAAAAAAACCAGACCACTAAACCAACCGGAATAAATACAATAAAGTTGACCACCGGTACTCTTGTATATGCCAAATGAGTTGACCTAGAGTTAGGATTATCGACCACCGGGTTCCCTTGTATATACCAGTGTGTTGATATTAGTCCGCATCAAGATCTCGATCCATTAGGATAGGTTCACCTTAGTCAACATCATCTACGTTTTTTTTTCTACATCCATCTTCTTAATCTATCCATGTGATTGGTTGACTCCGTTTATGATGTCTAGAAACTATCTCGAGTAGAGTTCTCAATCACTTTATATGAATTTTAGTATGCTTGAGTGCAAACTTGTGTACAGCAATTGGAATTTCGCATCAGGGTACTTCCTCCTGTAGTCAATGATTGTATGCCAACAAAGGAGATTCTTTAGTGCCTTCCAAGATTCTGCGTAGATAGCTAGGGTCTGGAGTAATGATTTTGTGGGTACACCTCTGGTAACCCTCCTGAGACAACACTCCGTCACTGGGGCCACCTAGTGGGTTAGAATTTTATTTTTTTTAATAGTTTTGCTCGAGGACTAGCAAATAATAAGTTTAGGGGTATTTGATAGACGCATTTATGTGTCTAATTTGTCCTCAATATTTCGTATTATTAGTACTCGTTTTTGTCCTTATTATGGTGTTTTGTGTGTTTGTAGGTATTTTTGAAATAAAGATTGTTGGAAAATTCGGCTCGAAAAGTTGCTCTAACACCCCTGAGGATATTTGCTATTCTACTCCCACTTTGGATAAGGGGTAACCCAATTACTAAGGGGCACCCAACTGATATTCGCACCCCCAGCTGTTGGATATGGGCTGACCTTCTTCTTCATTTCAAATTTTCAAAATTGGCGGAAAATAAAGTTTATCACCACAAATTTCAATCAAGAATTGGAGGTGTTATAGGGAGACTAAATGGTCAAAATTTATGGGATTGTTCTGGGACATATACAAAGCTATTACAAGTGCTTTGGTAGATCAAATTTGGCTGAAAAATCCGTGAGAAGAAAAAACAAAGCAATACGTGCATGAGAGGAGTTGTTCATGGATTGTACGTGTCGATGGGATTTTTACGTGACTAGCGCGTGTTTTATGTTATCCGGGAAGAGTAATGAACGTGTAGAAGCATGCTTACCAGAGAAAACAACGTGGAGGAGATAAAAAAGGGAAGAAATTTCCGTATCTTGCATGAGAATATGATCGAGTAATGGAGGATCATTGGAAGTGATGGAGCGTGATTTTTTGGTGTCTATGGCTATATAAAGGGTACTCGTGCACCAAAGAAGGGGGATGGAGAGTTTGGTATAGAATTGGGAGAGGACAGAGGCGAGAATCGAGTTGCAGAGAACTTTTCTGGCCGCTGCCCGCACCTCAAGAACACGAAGAACATAAGACGCACGGCATACCGCTGTACATGATACGATGATAACGACTCACGCCGAGGGTCGTAGTTCTGAGACAGTCTCTTAAAGAAACGGTGACAGAAGCTTTTTATCGTTCTTTTTGAATGTTCGGTTTGTAACACTTATAACTGTTACAAACCCAGCTTTTATTATATTTCTCCTTTTCACCATTGTAAACACCTTTTGAGCAATGAAAAAAATCATTTGAGAGTGTTTTCACCATGCGGAGCTAGAACCCATCACCGGGACGACGGAGGAAGCTGTTTTGCACCTATGTGGTAATTCTATTTAATTCCTTTATGACTATTTGCACTATTATAATTGATTTATGATTTTTCTTGATTATTTGTGAATTCGTTAGATGTCGCATGCTTAGTCTTAGGTACTTTAGATGCGTCATGCTTGTGAATTACATATAATTATTTATAAAATCTACCTTGGCAAAGAATTAGAGTCGGTGTTCGTTATTTTATGAGCTTTAATTGTCCGGAATTAATAGATGAACCACATGAATGTGAGAATTAGTGGAATCCCGAGTCCCGGTAACTCTCTTCATCTTGTGACATAAATTGTATATTTTCTCTATTTTTATTATTTTTCTTTATTAACTCCTAAAATCGATTTCAACAAGTCCGAGTGAACGACAACTCTATTTACCACTATCCTAAATCCGATCAATTTTTGCACTTACAACACAATCAAGTTGTGTTGAGGTGAACAATGTGTTACTCACCACAAGTGACTCGAAAATTGCAATTTTCCGTAATAATGGATTTTTCACCATCTATAGTTTTTGGCTTATTCTTTCACTTTTGGATTATCATGAAAGAGATCACTTTTAGAACCTTTCACATCCAAATTCATTTTTCCAAACAACCTTTTAAGTTTCAACATCATGGATACTTCCCTCTCCATAGTCATAGAATTTTTTGGGAGATCATTCCTTTTCACACTCAAAGTATCATTGGATTTCTTTGGCACCCACTTTTGAGTGCGTTTAGGAACAATATGAACCTTCTTATCATTACTCTCTTCTATATTTCTCGGAAGAGAATTGGATTGACTATTCTTTTGCAAGTTCGTATTTCTCCAATTGGGAGCATCAGATCTTGTATTCAGTATCTACAAAGTTATCCTTTTGATAACCATTACGATTGTGAAAAGGATTCGTATGACGTTTATAGAAAATCTAGATTTATCACAAAGACTCGATTCCTTTGCCTAAAGGTTGGACAGTTACAACGTGTAACGTTAAGGGGATTAGTCTTAACATATGATCTTGGTTTCACAACTTCTTGAGATGCCCAAACAAGAACATCATGAAGTTTCCCATTCCTTATATGGAAACGACATCTCCTTTCTAGATGACCTTTATTTCCGCAATAGTGGCAAACATAAGGAATGTTCTTACCTTGATCCGTGTGTGTTTACATTGGAGGTTGGTATACTTTGCTCTTTCGAACCTTAAATGCCGATGAAGGTATTTCACTTTTTCCATCGGTGGAAACCTTTTGTTGAGAAGAATCACTAGCCTTGACAAATTTTACTTCTTTGCTAATACTTGGAGCATATATTCCTTTATAGCCCAATCATCGTGTATCACGATGATTTTTACTTGCTCCTAGCATAGTGGTTAATTTGCTTGAACTAGTGTTGAACTTTTTCAAGTCATCTTCGAACATCTTGATTTTATCAAGAGCAGCAACTAAATCAGCCTCAAGGCGTTTTTCTCGAGCGAGATAAGCGCTTTCTCTGTCATCAAAACTTGCTTGCTGAGAGTTAATCCTTGCTTCTGGATTTAAGTTTCTTTTCCAACAAGAAGTATTTTTGATAAACATTATCACATTCAAGTGACTTTCTACTCAGGTTTTCTCCGGAGTCTTTGAGGATCGATTTGCAAGAGCGATTCCGAACATAAAGACCTCCGTAAATCCTTTTCAATTTTTTGTTTTCTCTATAGAGAGGAGTCAGAAGAGGTGTGACATGAGAAGTTGACATCTTCTTCTTTTCCAACGAATTCAAAACATTCACATACTCAGACACTTCCTCATCAACATCTCTATCAATATCTGAATCACCTTCATCAGAAATTTCATCCAACTGTTCTTCTAGGCATGTTTCCCAATTATCAACAGTTTCTACATCAAGAGAATGTTTAGATACTCGACTTAGTTGTGATAGTTCTCTCAAGTGAATCCAAGCTTTGAAAATCATCTGGTAATTTCTAAACTAGTACGTTTTTAGAGATAGACTCATCCATATAGTCAGATTGCTACAAACACATACTTATGAGGTCTTAGTGTGTTTGCCTAATCTGATACCAACCCGAAAAGCATGGGTCTAACAACCAC
Organism: Papaver armeniacum; assembly: GCA_023531295.1. Classification (NCBI taxonomy): domain Eukaryota; kingdom Viridiplantae; phylum Streptophyta; class Magnoliopsida; order Ranunculales; family Papaveraceae; genus Papaver; species Papaver armeniacum. The sequence goes on along the minus strand of JAJJWW010009745.1, from coordinate 52,020 downwards.
GCCCAATATTTCGCTTAACAATATGTATGGACTAAATATAATATAATTCCAAGAGAATCAACTAGAGAGTCAGACTCAATCAATGGAAATATATCCAAGAATTGTATCTCTATTTCACAATGTAATCAGCAAATCAAACAGATAGAAATCCGCGAGCCTGATTATTATGTGAAACAACTTGAACGGTACCAAAGACCAATAAAACAAGGGTCAATCAATTTATATCACCAACCAAAGGATGGATTATCTAATTGATTGAACTACGCACAACCTATGATATTTCAATTATATAAACAAATATAATGCGTAAAAGAAATAACACAGACACCAGAAATTTTGTTAGCGAGGAAACCGCAAATGCAGAAAAACTCTGAGACCTAGTCCAGATTTAAACACCAGACTGTATTAAGACGCTACAGACATTAGCCTACTCCAAGTCAACTTCGGATAGGAATGTAGTTGAGCCCTAACCAATCTCACACCGATCAAGGTAAGAAACATTCTTTGAAGACGACAATAGGTGTCTCACACAAACTATTAGCTTCAAAGCAATTTTCAAGTGATCGAATGATCAATACAAAACATTCGAGTCTACATCAAATGACCGTCTCACACAAATCATGTAAGATGTTACAAGGCGATTTTCACATGATCATCTTTTGACTTTCGTCAAGAATATAAGATGAACTTGGTTAAAGCGAAAGCTTACCAACACATATTTCGAGAAATATGTAAGCCAGTTAAACTCGGCTCGAAATATCAAATGTGTATAATCGAAGTCTATATAGCCATACGACTTTTATCTCAAATAGGAGATAGAGTAGAAAGACTTTTGAGTGATAGATGAGTTCAAGTATCCACATACCTTTTGTTGATGAAGTTCCACAAGCTCCCTTAGTAGTTCTTCGTCTTTAATCGATGAACGTTGTGAAGTCTAACGCCGCTACACTTTATATCCTAAGTCGAGACTTAGCTATAAGTAGACTATAAATCAAGACTTAGAGTTTTGGCAACTAAACTTGACAACAAGCTTGAAATAGCAACGGTTGCGAGTTCGACCGAGCAATGCTCTAACAAGTTGTAAACCAATATGTGTACTAGCTGTCATCTACTATGTAAACCCCTATATAAGGGACAAGGGACCATTGAAAGAAGGAGAGCTTTTCCTAGTCCGTGGGTATTATATTAGAGAGAGAAAAAGTTGTTTGTGCTCCAAATTAGGGTTTGTGTTTGTACATACTTATAATAACTTGTCTTCCTTAATAAGATTTTGAGTTTATGTCTATCATGTCTTAGATTTACTTTTCATTATTATTTGGGTGTGGCTATAGGATTTCTTGTAGTTACATTGCTCATTGACTGCGGGTTCCTTGAATTGGTGTTTGCCTCACTTGTGTGCTGATTGTACCACTAATAAGGTTTAAATGAAAAATAAATGAGTATTTATACATAATTCTAAGGAGCTGTTGGATTGAGCCGTCCAGTTATCTGTTGACGGCCAAAGATAAGTTGTGCGGTTCGAAATGCAACGTGGCGACTTAGGTAAAGACGTCCAGTTGAGTTGTGAAAAGGACAATAGTCCCACATCGCTCATTGCCAATTGGTTTTGAATTGAATGCCCACAGACTTTAATAAAGCCGGTGGCGATCAGTAAAGTACCATACGGCTAAAAAAAGGCACGCGGCTTTGGTCTATGACAATGGACAAACCAATAATGTATCATAATTTTTATGTTATTAAGCCAAACTCGACAACATCGTAATTGTATTTTCTTCCATAAAATCGAAGGGGCTTGTGTGCTGTATTAAGCCAAATTCGACAACATCTAATTACTAACGTCTGGGGCTCTGGGATGTTGTATTTTGTGTCGTTCAATAGTGTGAATTTTTCCTCATCTGTAATAGGTCGATTACAAGTATTATCACATTCTCGAAACCAAGAGTTCAAAATGCATCTTAACTAGAAATAATGCCTGGAACTGAACATTGCCGCGTCTTAACTAGAAGTCACAGTTGACATGCACACCCTTCGTACAAGCAAGTATATAAAATGTTCCGGGCAGGATCTAACTGGACAGGCGCTGAGGGTATGGAAACAGGTGCGGGCTAGATCAGAAAGATGGAGACGAGTATTTCCTTGCTTAATGCCTCCTCGTTTAATACATTTTTTTTTGTTACAAAAAATTATGGCACCAAATTCAAACCCCACACTCTTACCTTCTCCCAATATAACAAGAACAGACAGTAGACTATGAATCCTATTTCTCTGTTCACCATATCTAGTCTATTCGACCTTGGCCACTCCACCACCAGGCATGCTGCTTTCAACAACAGTCTCCCTAACAAACCTGAGAAAGAACATATAGATTCATTAGCTACAAAATGTTTTTTGGTAACAGAAATAACCTCAAGTGCAGGCTCTAGCACATCTGTCTTTTGCACGTATTTGTATGTCCTTTTACCATCTTTTAGGTGGAAACTTAACAGTGCTACTGGCTAAAAAGTACGATAGGAACTATACCTTGCTAGTTTGTCCTGAGAGGACTGCAACACATATATTGCAAGTATAAATGACATCGCAAGCCCTGTTTCATATACAAAGAAGAAAATTTAGCATCTGCGCCCAGGAAAAAAAAAAAAACAGTTCCTCTAGAGTTAACATTAAATGTGTTTATCATGCCACAGCATGATATCTTGGCTAAAGTACATGATTCTGAACTTGACTATGCTGGGTGAAGCCAATTTCTCGGGAGAACGAAAATATCCCAGCAGGATGCACAAAATCATTTTTAGATCTGGTGCAAAGCTATTCTGATGTGGACCTTAGATCAAACATCGGGAAACTGGAAAACTGAGGAACATAAGGCAGCAGCTTGAGCATGATTCTTATTACCTGATCCAAACAATACATAAAAACCAGCTGGAACATCTATCTCCGAGTGCTCCTCCCTGAACACATAAAAACCAAAATTCAATCAAAAATTACAAAATTAAACGAATCTAACTGTTACACAGTTCACATACTTCATTCCTTCATGGTTTCTATTAGTTTAGCTCTTTCAACACAGCAATAAGCAACAGAAAACATCAATTGAACAAGTAGAAAAAAAAATTACACGAAAAAAGAGTACAACAATCTCCTACAGAAACAAATGCTATGTAAAGAAACCTACACTTTTCATTCATGTAAACGGTAAACCTTAAACCTACACATTTAATAGTCTAAGTTTCTGATGATTGAATGACCGTTGAGATGAGATAGACATACTTATCCAGAAATATAGTCGGAACAAATACCAATCTCACGTATATCATCTAAGAGTTACAGAAAACTAAGTATGGTGCCATAAATGGATCAGAAGATACTAACCATGTGTATCTAACAAGAACATGTTTTGGCCAGTGCTCTGGACTCCAAAATTGATTACGTATGTTGGGATGAACTTCAACATCTGCAAAAAACAAGAAACAAAGTTGTTTTTTGTAACTAACTCGATCCACATTAAGCAAAGTTTTCCTGGACAAGGAAACATAAACAGTCTACTATACTACCAATAAGGTGCACTGACAACTAATGGACTCCGCTGGTAGTGGAGCCTAAATTGATGATTTGCTTTCACACAATATACCAGAATATAGGATGAAGAAATTAACAACTGCGGCCAAGGTAATAGTGCTACGGTTTGAAGCAAAATAAAGAGACAACGGTGTGATGAATCAAGAAGAAGAAGCTGAAGTAAGCTATGGCTGATTGGCAATAGTTATTGAAGAGCCCGCGGTTTAGAAATGAAGTATACACCATAAGGCCAATTAAATCACTTTAAGAGATAAAAAGTATATAAGTCACGTACAATGATGAGGCATGTCTACAACTTTAGCCGTGACACCATGTAAATCATTTCCTGAATACCTCTGTGTGACATCAAAATTCATTAATAAGAAAACAGGTTGAAACTCATAAGTACTAATTATAGTAACCTTTAAAAGCTATACATGTCAAGGAAAGGAAAGAATACATCTTAGCTTAATGAAACGCAAGCCCTACCAAGTTGACATCAATCATAGGGACTTCAGGCCCCTTCCGATTTATCACAAGAAGCCAAGGAATAAGAAACTTCTCTTTGCCAACTTGAAATGATCTGCGTGTACATTAATCACAATAAAAATTATTTCATGTGCATTTCAGACCTAAGAGTCATGTTTTTCATGTGTCACAGACTTATATAAACAATAAACAAGGACGTTCAAAAATTAGATTACTTAAAAACAACGGAGAGCATAAACAAGACAGAGAAACAACAAATAGTTGTGGAAAGAGGGGTAAAATAAGAGTCCCGGATTGCAATCATAACTAGGCATCAAAATCAAATAAGAACCCAGATTAGTGAAGCCTGTTCGAGGAATACTTTTTTGACTTTCTTTTCTGTAACTATATTCCTCACCCTGCAACTGAATCCATCTAATACCATAACGATAACTGTCAAACAGCAAACAATTCTGAGAGCAGAACACCAACTTTACAGAAAATTCCCAGATGGAGGAAGAAGACTTTTTCTTGTAGAGGTGGTACCAGTATTTTTCCTTACCAACTATGTACGCAACATGTTGCAGATGAAAAAGAAGGGCATGCCATATAGGTCAAATTAAAAATCTTGGATTGAGAGGAATTGTAAAAAAATTATCTGAAGATGACAAATTTGGTCATCATTTTCACAAAAGTTCAGATCTATTAGAAGATGCAGGGACCAGAAAGAATGTAAAGACACACGGGATTTACGGGTTTCAGCCATTAACGAAACCTACATCCATGGATCTGTGGTTTCACTATTAATCTGAACTTTGTGAAGGTGAAGATCAAATTGTCATCTTGATGCATGTGATCTTAGCACTAAAAAGAAAGAGACATACATTGATTTAGGTGCAATTACATACTAAAACGAGGGAGTAGACAGTATTAATTAGGTCGATTTTGTTAAAGATAAGTTGAAGAATTGAACTTGCATTTAGTAAGGACCAGTTCCAGCATGCAGAACTTACATTTTTTCTATCAACTAAGTATGCAGAACATTCCATATGAGCCTGGAGGGCATACCATATAGGTGAAATGAAAAATCTTGACCACAGAGGAATCGAAAGTATCTGAATATGAAACATTTGGTCATCATGTTTAAAAAGGTTCAGATCTATTAGAAGATGCAGGAAGAATGTGATGCATGTAATCATGGAACCAAAAGAAGAGATACACGTTGATCTGGATGCAACTACATACTAAAACCGAGGGAATACAACACACACTTGGAGTTGGCATAAGATATGTAAGGACAGCTAAGTTAGATTATATCCTGCTAATATATAGGCATGTCCCAACCCCTGTAATCTTCTTGTGTTGTGTGTAGCTAGTCTCAAGTCGAACACCCAAATTGTAGGGACACTCATGCTTCGACCTGAATTTATCACAAATTAACTATAACCTAGTTAATACACAGTACAAGACTACCAATAACGCTAAAAAAAGAAGTTCACGCTATCATACTGTATAAGTCTGATAGCCTGTAGAAATAAGCATGTCTTAACCCCTTGGTACTCTTCTAGTCTTCTTTACTTTTGGAGCTAGTCTCAAGTCGTATACCCTATTCGTAGTGGCACACTCATGACTCATCATGCTTCAAACTGAATCTACCACACCTTGACTATAACCTAGTTACATGATATAAGACAAGCACAACTTCACTCAATCATAGTACAAGTCTTTACACTATTCCAATCGTACATATAACGTACAAAAATCTATAATGCGTACTTCGTATAGTGTTCAATTTTTGTTTCTCAATTTAGGATACTTTGAACTGAATCTACCTCAAATTGACTATAACCTACACGGTACAAGACTAGCACAAATTCACTCAACCACACAGTATAAGTCTGATATCCTGTAGGAATTGGCCTATTTCAACCCCTTGGTACTCTCCATCACTTTTGGAGCCAGGCTTTAGTCGAATACACTAAATATAGTGACAAGCATACGGGTTCAACCTGAATCTACCACAACTTGACTCTAACCTAGTTTCTACACAGTACAAGACTAGCACAAATTCACTCAGCCACAGTATAAGTCTGATAGCCTGTAGAAGTTGGCCTATCTCAACCGCTTGGTACTCTCCTTCACTTTTGGAGCTAGTCTCTAGTCGTATTCCCTAATTGTACTGACACACTCATCATGCTTCAAAGTTCAAACTGAATCTACCACAACTTGACTATAACCCAGTTATTAAACGGTACAAGACTAGCACAAATTCACACAATTACTTTACACTACACCAATCATACAAGTAATGTACAAAATTCACTAATGTCATAACTCAATAACCATATGTGTAGTGTGCATTTTCACATCTCAATTTATGATACTTCGAAAGTATTAATTCGGATTTGTTATCGATAAGTTGAAGAATTGAACTCACATTTTGTAAGGATCAGCTCCAGTATACCCAGTTGGTTTAGCTAAAGGTACCAAAACCTACACAGAAAAGAGCAAATTACAAATTCACCCAAAAAGAAAATCAAAAATCAACTACATCTAAGACTATATGAACCCTGAATCGAATCAAATCACAGAAGAATAAACAATACCTCGCGATTTACACCGAATATAGGACATTGGCGACCAATCATATCATGCCAAACAGTTCTTTGCTAAAATCCCACACAAAATTAAAATCTAACATAAATTTCAATTTCAGTTTGAATCAACAAGAGATTTGTTTAGGTTTAGGGTTGTTGTTCACTTACGGAATGATATTGACCCATTTTGCTCATGGGAACTACGTCTCCAGGTCTGTAAGCAACTGAAATCGAAGCTAAACAAAAGAACGAACAGAGTAGGATGGATAATGAGGTCCTAATCTGAACCCTGAAATTCGTCGCCATGGTTTGGGATTCTTTCTTCAGAAAATCTCTTTCTATCAGAGTCAAGAAGACGAAGATCTCTCTCTCCACTAGGCTAAAAATGAGTAAACATTGTTAAGAGCACCCCAATTTTTGTTAACTGCATCCAAACTTTTAACCACGTGACCCGAATTTTGCGCAGCAACGCCGGCCAGTGACTCGAAACCGGCATCAGAGCGCTTGCCGTTAAGGTTAGTTTAGTTTTTTTTTTTTTTTTTTTTTTATTTATAAGCAAAATCGGAAACCACCGATACAACAGTTGGACTTCTACTGCATGTCTTGTGGGGCTATGGTCAGCACTTAGAGATGGCATAAGCTAAACCGGAGGTAGGAGTGAGCATGGGCCGGTATGGACCGGTTTTCGCCTCATCCGCATCCAATCCATTGCACTATGGATTTCAAATTTGGCATCCGCATCCAATGGATGCACGGATGGACGGATTGGATGCGGATAATCCAATGGATTTAACGGATATGGATGTCCAACGGATTTTCAAGGTTGCATCCGGGCCTGATCCGTTGTCCGTTGGATTTCAAAAATTCCATCTGCATCCACCCCATTAACGAACGGTCTGGACGTCCATCCGCAAATGAACGGTTGGTCCCGGTTAAATCCGCGGATTACGGGCCAAATGCTAACCCCTAACCCGAGGTGTAGACCAAGCCATACAGGTTTGATTTGTTTTTGCCCATTGGGCTACACTATGGACAACCCCATTTTTGGTGTGGTTAACAAAAGTGAAGAGAATTTTCCTAAACCTAGAAACTAAGTATTCGATGTCTGATAACATTGTTTGGGTTCTATGGTCTCCACAAAAGTCCCTCTAATTTAGTTTTTGTATGATTCCTTCAGCATCACTCTCGATCTCTATTTGTTGATCTTTCCTCTCCCAAGATTTCTTCATGGCTTCTTATTGTTCGAATCTCTGCCTCCTCTGCAGAAACACAAGATATATATATATATATATATATATATTGCTTTTGCAAGTAGAAATTGGTGTGAAAAGAAAGAAAGAAAAAAGTGATTTCTCTGTTCATTGTCTACCGGCCCATTCTTCATAGTAAAGGACTAATTACACGAGATCTCCAATATTTGAGCGGAGACTCGAATCGAACTGTTGACCTCCTACTTGAGAGTCAGACTCCTGGCCAACTAGGCTAACCCAGATGGTTACGATACAAACTCGATAATTATATACAGTAACAATATAACTTTAATGTGAAAAAATATAAACTCTTGTGATAGAATTGTACGGTAAGCATAGGAGAATATCAATGATTAATTCCTCGTTGAATTCTTGATACTTTTTATTTTTTTTTGCAAAATTATGGCACCAAAAACAAGGGATTTTATTAAAAACTAAGTAGAAACAACATTGTTTGTATCCTCCAATATTGCACTTGCAATAAAATTTACCAAACTTGAGAAATACTATAAATCCTAGCATGTTTAGTCACTCTATCAGCTGGCTTATTAGCTTTCCTAACATTGTTTTAATCTCTTGAATCATAGGCTGATTTTTCCATGTTGCGTTGTGGATATCACCACTGACAAACGTTGATGACCAGCTGCGCGTCCATCTCAAAGCAAGCAAAATGAATCTCTAGTTCTTTAACACACTGCAAAACTAGTAGGAGTCCCCTTCATTCTGCGGCTTCTGCATTTAAGAGTCCACCGGCCTGTTCACATATTTCCTGGATAGGTTTATAATCTTAAAGGAAAGATCGCAACAGAAAGAGTAATAAGGATTTGTTGGTGGTTTCCATATAGTAGTACCAACTGAAATCTGTGTACAGATACAAGATAGTGTTACTGTATTATCTTCTCCCTTGTAAAAGCATTTAGGTTTTGTATAATTTGAACAACCTCCAGCCGATTTGGTTTGATACCATCAAAAACACAGCTACATCTTCTCCCCTCTATTCACTCTATCTTGTTTATTCGACCTTGGACAAGAAAGAATCGAAAACTAATAACACTTCAATTATCTAGTTTCCCACCAACGGTACTCGTAGAGCTTCTTGATCTCACATAAGTATTTAAACGAGCGGTCGTAAGAGATTTCACCTAATTAGGATACTTTCCTCTCCGAATAGACGGCTCCACCAGAAACAACAAGAAATAAAGTTTTCCTGGCTCTTATGATAGTTTGCTAGAAATGCAAACTTAGGTATTTATAGACCAAAGATGTTTGGACACCAAGGTATTTCCAAAACCGAAAATATTCTCAAGATTTGCAATGAATGACAAAATTCGGTTTTCCTAATTCCAATCTTGACCAAAATTTCTGAAATCTCTCAATAGAAAATCTCCTATTAGTAAATGCACATTACTAATTTTTATTCTCTAGAGAGATGAATTTAATTGTTGGTAATTTAAGCACATAAAACCAAAAACCTTAATAAAAATATTCTTAATTTATTTCAAGACAGGATCTCCTTGAGTACTAAGGAATATCCTTGAACAATAAATGATAAGAGTTATTGTACTTGTTCAAAGTATGTTGACATCACTTCACTTCAGGAATCCTTATACATATTTATATGGATTTACATTCTTTGTAATCGGTTATACCACACTTCCAAACAAGTTTAGAATCGGTTGACCTGTATTAACTATGTGATTGATCAAAAATCAAATGACATACATGGGTTTAATCGGTTCTACCAATCACTAGGATCAGCTATACCTCAATATGGAAATACATGTGATCGGTTACACAAGTTACCAAGACCATTACATCACTTACCAGGATCGGTTCCATATTCTCACGGTATTGCTTGTGATGGGTCACATTAGTTACCAGGACCATTACCAATTACAAGGATCGATTACACAATAATCTAGGATCGTTACACCAATTACTAGGATTGGTTACACCAATTACTAGGATTGGTCACACTAATTACAAATATCGATCATACCATCTCATGGTGATTACTTCGGATCGGTTACACCAAATAATAAAAACCAGTCATCCAGAATCATAAGTCAGGCATTGTTATTGGTTATACCAACATACATAACAAAGTTACGATCGGTTCTACCATATCACACATATTAGTCATCCAAATATTTTCAATGAATAGCCGAACCAATAAGCCTAATGATTTCCCTTTCGATTCACGAAAAAAGTTCATGAATGTACTTCCTTTAAAATAATGTAAAACATTGTTTCCTAGGATGAAATCTTTACCATAACACATTCACATAATCATAACAAAAGTATATACAAGATTATGTCGATGTCATACCTACAAAGTTCAAAAGATAAGCATTATACTTCATAGTCTAATTACCTAATACTATGATCATACAATTATGACCATGTCACATCACTAGAGTATTATACAATATGTACAGATACACAATTTCTCGCGGTCATGTTTTCAATATAGCACGACTTGAAAGATACGCTAGGAATGAAACAGTTCAATTCAATATTACTAACCTCGAGTGGAAGGATGATGTCGTCGTTGTAGTTCGCTACTTCTTCACATTCTTCAGGTCTTCGGAGTAATACTTGTATGTCTCAACATTCCTAGACTTTTTATTCTAACCTAAACGAAGTTGACTCTAGTATATAACCAAGCGACTTTAGATGATTTTTGACACACTAAAATATGAAAACCAAACTTCACATACCAACGCTTGGTGAGTTCAACCGAGCTATGCTCTAACACTCCTATATGGAAATTTTAAAAGGACCGGTTTCCTTTTTTCATGGAATTCTTGATGAATTTCCTCTCTACTTATGTTTGTCGTATAAAATTATGAACCCAATCACTAGAGGTGTTATAAAGAAGGATGATATGGAAGTTGTCGATGTTCATCTTTGTGAAGGAATCAGCTCATCAAGAATCAATAAGGAGAAAACATCAAGAAATGCGCTGAAGCCTCTTCATCCTCATTTCTAGTGTCATCTTGTCATAGAGTTGTTGGCCGGGAAAGTACTTAAAAGTGGTGAAATTCTCGCACTTACTGTTCCTGATCGGAAATTTCAAAAGTAACATTTTGGACTTTTAGTAATGGTTTATACCGTTTTTGCCCTCGAAACCATACTTTTAGCAACTGTTTTGGTCGAATGAGAACTCATTAATTCCCACAAACGTACCATTGACCGTTGATTATTCCAGTTGGATGACTCAAGTACGTGAGAGCACTCCTACTGGTTTGTACTGGAGCTCAAAAAATGCAATATTGACCGTTGACTAAATAGTGTCGAGTCTTGTTGACCATGAACATGAGTCCAGTTGACTGATCAATATTTCGAACGCACAATTAGTGCGCCCCAAAAAATGTTACCACTGCATTCATCGTGCAGTCGTGTACAGGGACATGAGCGTCATTTTTTGGGGTCATATTTTACCCTTTTGGTCATGTATGTTGTTTTTAGAATTCAGCAGTACGTTGACCATATCGCGGAATTGGGCGATTTTTTAAGTCCCTTTTCGGCAAAAATCTTCTTTTTATAATGACCATGATTTTAGATGAAGAACTTCGTTCCCTGGAGGAATGACCTAATGCTTAAGATCAACCGCTCTCTAAAAGAGGTAACTTAACATATGCAAAAGTACAATTTGTGGAAGAATGCCTTATGTGATCTTAGGGTATAACTTAGTGAGTTATCTCTAATGAGCATTTATTGCAGCTTTAGGGTAGCTTGATTTCATAACATTTGTCGTTGTCCGCGTGGGAAAGCTATGGAGTTGGATTGTTGTTTGGAAGGCAACTATAACATGAGGAAAATTGGAAAAATGCACCAAAATCGAAGGCGACTTTGGAAAAATGCCCATTGTGGACAGGTTGGCAAAATGCCTCATTCCATTAATTTTTCCATCCAACCCCTGTTAAGTCACATGTGCGAGAAAAAAGACAACCGTACGCTTTATAATTTAAAGTTCAAGGGTTGATTTTCGTGGTTCTGGGGTTTAATTTTTTTTTTCCTGGGAAATTCAGAATATTTTTTAAAGATAAAAAAAGTTAAGCAAATTATAAATATATTTATTTAATTGATATAATTATTTACATTTTCTTTTCGTTTTAAAAAAAATTAAATAAATAATAACATAATAATCAATGGTGTTTTTCCTCCGGATATTGGTAGACCTTCTAATGGTGTCAAACTTTTGGGTGGACCTGTGAGTTTGGATTTGGACTTTATTAGTGAGATGATGTTGAGAAGGGTGCACAAGACTGTTCAACTAATGACTGCAATAAAAAAACTCAAGGATCCTCAAAGTGAGATGATGTTACTTCGCAATTGCATCGGTGTGTCTAGATTATATTTTGCTATACGTACTACCAATCCTGCAACCTTGCAACTAGCCGCTGATCTTTTCGATGATCATTTGCTTAAGTATTTGAGACTCCTAATCACTGGCGATGGTGGGGGTTTCGATCCTTTACAACAGAGATTAGCTACCTTGCCTATCAAAGATGGTGTACTTGGCATTTATACCATTGTTAACACCCATACCTATTGTTATCTCGCCTCTCGAGAGACGTGACCGCTGGTGCAAAAGGTGATCCTTGGTAATTTATTCTCAACGAGATAAAGGCTCGCTTATCGGTTGGCTCTTCAACTTCATTCTGTGTATGTGAACTACCTTCTACTTACTCATCGATGATACTTCCCCCCTTGCATGCAATTCTGCAGTCACTTATTTTGATGCAGTTAAGAAGCAAATCCCAAACCAATTTTCTATGTCTGCAAGAGACTCTATTTTGTGGTAGTGTAATCGTGTCAAGCATGCACAAGACTATTTATTAGTTGTACCTATCAGTGGTCTTAATCAATGCTCGGACCAAGACAATTTAGAGATATGCTTTGCTATCGAATTGGTATCCCATTATTTGTTGAGAATAGTTTATGCTCAAGTTTTAACAGATCTATGGACATCTTTGGAGATCACGCGCTTCAATGTGCTCAAGATGTTGGAATTAAGTTTCGACATGATCTTGTTCGGGATATTATTTCACATCTGCTACAAAGCTAGTGATCTTGCTTACAAGGAAGTTTCTCTTGGTTTTTTGACAGATGATGACGAGGATTTGAGGCTTGCATATATCCTTGTTCTCAACTGGGAGAACGGGCAAGACGTTTGTATGGATGTCACGGGTGTTTTGCCTTTCACCGGTGAAGTTGTCCATTTTTTCATCCTGGGAAAAGCTATATCTAGTGTTGTTTCACGAAAAACGTACTAAATACTTGGATAAGTGCGTTTCACACGGATATGGTCTGGGTGTCTTAGATTTTTCTACTTTGGGTGAGCTTGGTGAAGATACTTTGTTTTTTTTCAAGCGTCTGAATAATTGTTTAGTTAGCAACAACGCTAGTAATGGCTTTGGTAGTTTTATTTTTCATAGATTAGGCTTTGCTATTCAGAAAGGAGTTGGAGCCCTGCTTGTGGCTAGGTTACTAACCAAAATATTTGTATGATTTCTGTTTACAAGATATTACTTAATCAAAAATTAAAAATAAAAATTCATAGCAGAAAAAGATTCAATCACCGGAGAATCTTTGAATGAAACCCTTGCGATTAAAAGCCATGATTATTCACCTATGTTCCTCATAGATTCATCTCCCCTCTTTTACATTTTCGTTTTCTATGTGTTTTTCCCTTTCGCTCGATTCCTTTTTTATTATCTTTCTTTAGGTTTTTCATCCGAGTTAGGGTTTTTATTTTTGTTTCATTTTCTTTTCGATAGTCTCCATGGCAAGAGCTACGGGCTTCATCTCGAGCTATCGAGCTTCAACCTCTACGAACTTGCATCTATCCAATGCATCTCCATCTACATTGTCTCAAGATGATGTGCTTCAGTCTTCCATGGTCGGTTCTTTTCCATCTTATCTCTCGACAAGATGTTGTTACTCAAGACAACTACTGCCATTTCCCGTGTCAAGAATTTTGATGATTGCCATGTTGGTATTAATGGCAGATGGTATGCTAAAGGTCTCTCTTCAGCATCTTCGGGACAAGAACTACTTCTCCCTGGAAAACAAAGATTGTGGTAGAAATTTATTGTCCAGGGATGTGCGAGTTTACAAGGCATGGGAAAAGGTTCTTCTACAAATGCATTGTTGGTTATGCAACAAATGGATGTATATACATGATTGGAGAATGACCAGAGGTCAGGATGGGGTTGTTCATAAAGAAGTTATGCAGAGTCCTATTAATGGTGATGTTACGAATTTCTTATTCATGGAATAGCCAGGTTGTTGGAAGTTGATGTTGTGGTTATAGGGAATGTTACAGATGTTGAGCCTATTGTTCTTTCTCCGGAGCTACTTAATGTAGCTTTTCGGGAGACACTTTACAACCATCGCAATTTTTCTACACAATTGCAGGCTTAACTTTGCGCCAACACTAAAAGCTTGTCTTGACAGGGTGTTAGCTAAGCTCGCCGATATTTCGGTTGGGTTCATTTGTTACTGCTTCCCATTTGTGTTTTAAATCTATACATTCCCAAAAGTAAGTCTGGCACAAGGAAGCGACTTCAAATTTCTTCCACCAAGCTCTCATGGACTGGAAGGAGCCCAACGAATGTTTCAACATCATTAATAGGTTGCTTCAAGAACCTTTGACCAGAGACGAAAGACGTCTTTGGCAAGAAGAAGAAACATGACTCGGCGAATCTACATGCTTGCAAGAAAAAGATGATCTACGGGCACTTTGCAGCATCAATCCGGGTTTTGTCTTCAACTGGAATTGCTCCTTGCAATGAATCTTCCTTAGCTGAGTTGCAGTCAAAGCACCCTGCTGCCCCTCCTCCTTCTATTCCAAATTTGAACCTGTTGGTACGGAGAAAATTACGGGTGATTCGAAGGTCGTTCTAGGGGCCATCAAGAGTTTTCCTAAGGTTACGTCTTGTGGCGAGGGCGTTTTGCGTGCACAACATTTACTCGATGCATTGAGTGAATCAGCAGCGGCAGTCGCAGATGATTTGTTATCATCCATCACAGGCGTAGTCAACCTTTGGATGACAGGTAAATACCCCAGTATTCTAGGTGAGTTCATTGCCAGAGCTCCTCTTATGCCTTTACTTAAACCCTAGGTGGTGGTCTTAGGAGGTGATTGTTGTCGGCAATATCTCGCGTAGGTTGGTTTCCAAATTTGATGCGTTTTACGTGGGTGACGCAATGTCTTCTTACCTGAGGCGATTACCAATTCGGTGTTGGTGTGCCTGTTGGCAGAGAGGGTATTTTTCACCTGTCAATGGCTTATTGGAGGTGAAAGGTCGGTCGAATAAATTGTACATGCTTCTTGTTGACTTCACAAATGCCTTCAACATGGTGTCCATCTTATCAAGGAGGTTAGACTTCGATATCCGGGTATTTCTCCATTTTGGGTTGAATTTTGTTATGCAAAACCTTCCAGGTTGTACTACTATCAACACATTATATCCCCTGTCTCTTGGTGTCCAACAAGGGGACCCTCTTGGTCCCTTGTTATTTGCCCTTACGCTTCACCCCCTTGTGAAGTCTATTGCTTCTAAGTGCAAGCTTGATCTCCAATCTTGGTACTTGGACGATGGAACCATTATTGGTGACACGTTGGAAGTAGACAAAGCCTTGAGTATTATACGAGAATGAATGCCCAAGTGGGGTCTTCCCTCATGAAATTGGTACACCTCGCTAACTTGGTGTCAAGCTTTTGGGGGACCCTGAGTTTGGATCCGAATTTTGCTAGTGACATGTTATTGACTAGGGTGAAAAAGTCTATCCAACTTATGCATGCTATCAAAAAACTCAAATACCCTCAGTGTGAGATGTTGTTGCTTTGTAATTTCACTGGCGTGTCTAGACTCTACTTCGCAATGAGAACTACCAACCCTGCTACCATCCAAAAATCTACGGACTTGTTTGATGATTATTTTCTTCAGTATTTGAGGATCTTAGTGATAGAAGACGGTGCTGGGTTCGGGCTTTTACAGCAGAGGTTGGGTACTTTACCCATCAAGGAAGGTGGCTTAGGCGTTTATACTATGGCTGATACTCGTAACTTTTGTTACCTTGCTTCTCAAAGTCAAACTGTTTCGGTACAGAAAACGATTATTGGCAGCCTTTCTCTCTGCTGACAAGGGTTTTGCTTATCGATCTGCTTCTTTAGAACTACATTCGGAGTATGTGGTTTTACTGTCTAATTATTGTGTCGATGATACTGCCCCCCATCCATGCACTCCTTGGCAGTTACTTATTTTGATGCAAGAATGAAAAAAGTTCCCCATCCAATTTTTAATTTATGTCTGAAAGAGATTAAGTCTTGTGGCAATGCAACCGCGTAAAGCATGCACAAGATTATTTATTGGTTGTACCCATTAGTGGTTTGAATCATTGCCTTGGGTCGAGACAGTTTAGAGCCGTAGTCTCTTACCGCCCTGGTATTCCTTTGTTTGGTGAAGATGGTCTTTGTTTAATTTGTAATAAGCCCATGGATATCTTCAGATATCATGCGTTAAACTGTGCCAAAGATGTTGGTATGAAGTTTAGACATGAGCTTGTACGAGATGTACTCATGATATTTTCTTACTGAGGTCAGGGTTCCATACAAGCAAAGAGGTTACCTTGGGGTTCTTGTCTGATGAAAAATAAAGGTTTACGTCCAGCATTATTGTTTATAATTGGGAAAATGAGCAAGATGTTTGTATGGATGTGACAGGGGTCTCTCCTTTCACGGGTGGTGGTACTCATGTTTTCATCCCAGGAAAGCCGTTTTCAATGCTATTTTACGCAAACGGAATAAATATTTGGATCAATGCGTTTCTCATGGTTATGGTTTGGGGGTGCTGGGTTTCTCCACTTTGGGAGAACTTAGTGAGGACACCGTGTGCCTTTTCAAAATATTGAACATTTTTTTAGCTAATAATGATGCTAGTAGTGGCTTAGGTAGTTTTATCTTTCATAGACTAGGTGTTGCTATTCAAGGAGTTGGTGCCCATCTTGTTGCTCGGCTTACCAACCAAAACTTTCTTAATGAATCCATTATTAGAGCACCATTGTAACAAAGTGTCCAAGAAAAAAATATAACCTTGGGGGATTTTTGGATTCCATGCACATTGATGTGGAAAAACTAAAGCCTATCGTTAACATTCGGATATAGAGAAGCCTTTGTTTCATCTCGCCGTACTCTTTTGTCACCACCACTCGTCATTGTTGATAGTAAAGATTTAAGTCCAACAAATGAGCCACCTCTTCTATTTATTTATCTTTTGAAGCCTTGAGAATGCAAAATTCAATGCCATCATTATTGAACATCAATATTTCTTGAATATTTGCATACTTGTTGTTTACATAGAGAATAAAGATGGAAACAATTATTTAGGAGAATATCCATTCGGTCATCTATCTCTCCGTAACAAACCTTTGTTACCACTATTCACATGATGAATTGCACAGCTTTGCTCTACACTATCCTTGCATTTTAAAATCCCATGCCATAAAATCTTCCCTAATGACTTACTATAATTGTTTGGATAAAAATCTTTAGGGTATGCCCCAAAATTTGAGATGAATAATTCTCCTCCACCATTAATTTTGTTCATTTCGATACCTCCAATCCATTTTGCATGTTAGGCTTTATTCATCATCCTTAAATTAATGATAGCAACTCCATCTCCTTTAGCAAACTCTTTTCCATCCAACTTGTTAGAGCCGCGCCGTTGAACCTAACAAGCATTGGTATGTCAAGTTTGGTTGTCATATTTTAGTATCAAAACTCATATATTGTCGGTTGATTATATACTAGAGTCAACCGTTTAGGTTAGACTAGAAAGTCTAGGAATGTTGAGACATACAAGTATTACTCAAGACCAAGAATGGGAAGAAATAACGATTACAACAAAGACATCATCCTTCCACTTGTGGTTAGTAATATTGACTTGATCTTGTTTCCATTCCTAATGTATCTTTCAAGTATTGTTATATGGAAAACATAACATGCGAAGTCAGTATGTATTTGTATATAATACTCTAGTGATGAGACTTGGTCATAACAGTATGATCAAAGTATCAATGAAACATATTACGAAGTATAGATGCTTATCTTTTGGAACTTCGTAAATACAACATCGACATAATCTATTGTATTTAGTTACTTGATTATATATGTGTGCATTATATAGGTGTGATTTCATCCTAGAAAACTATATATTATTACATTAGTTCAAGGAAGTAGATGTATAAACTTGTTTTCATAAAGGGAAATCATGATTGGTCTTGTTCTTTATCGAATATCTTTTGGATGACTAATGGAAGATGACAAAGGTAGAACCTATCTTAACTTATGATGAGACTTGAGGTATAAACGGTCATAGCATGTAACATATATCTAGTTGTAACCGGTCACAAGTTACCTTGGAATTTGAGGTGTAAACGATCACAACCTATATTGTAATGCAAGTTGTAACCG
The DNA here is from genome assembly GCA_023531295.1 of Papaver armeniacum. NCBI lineage: Eukaryota > Viridiplantae > Streptophyta > Magnoliopsida > Ranunculales > Papaveraceae > Papaver > Papaver armeniacum. The sequence continues at coordinate 33,664 of JAJJWW010009745.1, read as the reverse complement.
GTCACAAGTTACTTTGGAATTCAAGGTGTAACCGATCACAAGCTCTATTGGAATGCAACTTGTAACCGGTCACAAGTTACTTTTGAAATTCAAGGTATAACCAAATACAAGATGAATTTGGAAGTTAGTTGTAACCAGTCACAAGCTACCTTTTGGAAGCAAGTTGTAACAAGTCACAAGTTACTTCGGGAAGCAAGTTGTAACTGGTCGCAAGCTACTTTGTGGAGCATGGTGTAACCGATTAAAACCTATGTTGTACATCATTTTATAACAAGTCACAACATATTTTGGATTGATGGTTTAATCGGTTCCATGAGCAGAACCAAGTATCCATGGTTCACATATTTCTTCATGGTGTGTGTGAATTAGGGTTTTGAGTTTGTAATATGAGAATTTTATAGATGTCGACATTATTTGAACATGTACATAACTCTTATCATTAATTGTTCAAAAATATTCCTTGATTCTCAAGGTGATCCGGGTTTGAAATGTTGAAAAACATTTAATTATGATTTTCATCATATATGTTTTAATTGCTAGCAATTAAAGCTTATCCTGGAAAATAATATTAGTTAATGTGCTAGACTAATAGTAGAAGTTTTCTATGAGAGTTTCCGGAAATATTGGTTAACATTAATTGGAAATAGGAAAACCGAAATTAGGTACTTTAATGTGAATATCTTGAGAATATTTTGGGTTTTGGAATTTCCTTGTTGAAAATATCACACCTTTAATGAAAATATCTTGAAAATATTATTACCTTCTCTGCAAACACTAACTTTTTCTGTAATTTTGCAAGATTATCTCCCACAATCCTCAAGTCAGCTGATTTCTTGATCATCACTGAGGGAACCAGTACAATCATAATGAAAAGAAAGGGATAAATAGGGTCCATTGCTTAACTCCCTTTGCCACTCCTAAATACAGTTGATGCAGTTCCATTTATTGTCATTTAAAACCCTAGTAGACAAGCACCACATCATCCTGTTTCTCTATACAACACCCAAACCAAACCTAGCTAGGGTATAATAAGACAGAACCAACTAATTTTTTTCAAAATCCTTCTCCAAGTCCACCTCAACCACACAACAACAGGAGTCTTTGTTTTCTATCTTGAATCAATTAACTCTAAAGCTATGAGTATTCCATATGTTATTTGAATTCAGAAATTATAGAAGGCAATACCAAGTTCAATTTGTCTGCAAAATTTAAGAAATCATCTTGTAAATGCCTCTTATGAGACTGATTGGCCTGAAATCATGCATGCTAGTAGCACCATCACACTTGGGAATAAGCACAATATTAGTAAAATTCAAGCCCTAATCAAGCCTTCCAGTATTTTGAAACTCCTTCATAACTGCGCGCCATTATACCTGCTTTAATGATATCCCACACAGCCTTGAAAAACTCCATGGTGTAATCATCAGGTCCAGGAAACTTATTTGAACCAAAACCCATAACACCTTCTTCAATTTCTTTTCATTTATTGGTTTTTCTAGCATAATACTGTGCTGAACACTCTATTGAGGAAGTTCCAGATTATCAAAAGCTGGTCTAGAATAAACATTCTCAATAAAAAGCTTCTCATAAAAAAGTTTTTGCTTCCTCGTTTATAAGGTATTTATCATGAGTCATTGTTCCATTTATATACAAGGATTTAATGAAGTTCACTCTTTGATTATAAGAAATTATTTTATAGAAAAACTTTGAATTTCTCTCCCATTATTCTAACCACTGACCTTTAGATCTATATGACCACTTTCTTGCAAGATTCTATGAAGCTTTCTTGTGATTGCTTCTAGTAACTTCTCTATCAGCATAATCCTCATCATTGAGAAAATTTATTTCTTATAAGATATCATAAACATCAGTTAGATTCTCTAACCTGTCTCTTCTGCCTATAAAGACCCAGAAGTCTCCCTCCCCATTTCTTGATGAAAACTTAAGTGCTTGTAACTTCTTAGCTAGAATATAGCTTGGACTACCAGAAAAGACCATATTTTCCCACCAAATTCTCATACAAGCTAAAAAATAGGATGACTTAAGTAAAATTATCAAATCTAAATGGGGGCTTGTAATTATTACCCGCATTACAGTCTAAGAGGATTGGAGCAGGATCAGATATTGTTCTTCTCATCCTGAATTGCACCAGTGAAATGCAATTTTCTTACCATTCTGCCAAAAAAAAAAAAACAAATATGTCGAACCTGACTAAAATTGGAGTATTTTGGCTATTTTTCCAGGTGAAATATCCCCAGACATAGAAATGTCAATCAGATTATTTCGATTAAAAAACTTTCTGATATTCCTCATATTTCTCACACAGCCATGCACCTGCATTATTTCTTTCCGACTGAAACATTATCTAAAAGGATTTAGAGTATTTTTATTCGCACATATTAAGAAAGAAAATCATAAAAAAAGAAAACACAAATATAGCATCTATCATACAAAAGCTGCTTTTAAAAAAATACAAATAAATAAATAATACAAAAGCAAGAATATTGCCAAGTGTTGCTCCCAAAATTGACGCCAACTTATTGGGTTCCGTTTTGGTATGTTGAGAACTAGAAGAAGAATTGTAGGAAGGATTGAAAGGCTTAGGGTATCAGCACACCATCAATCTTGAAACTGCACCCTAGCTAACATGCAGCTGATGCGCTAAACCTTATGTCAGTACACTTTGGGTAGAGGCTCAAAACCCGACATACATGTTATCTAAGAAAATGGCTAAGAGATATCTGGACAACCACAACAATATCCAGCTTCAACATGTTACGTGGAGCTAATGTTACAGGAAGTTTCTTGTCTATCCCATCGTACTCTGCCAACAGTACTTGAACTGGTTCCCCACTGTTAATATAAATCCCATCATACTTTTCCCACACTTTGAACTGGTTCCCCGCTGTAAATATTTAGCTGCTTGTATTCCCTGTTAACGAGTCAAGTACGAACGCAGGGACACTTTTTCAATCAGACTCAAATTGCATCAGTTTGTATTTGGAATAAGCCTGCTCCATGAATGTATTTTGTATATGCTCAAGAGAAAACACTACGTACATTTGATTCTAACTTTACGCTCTTGCAACTCAATCAATTAGGAGGTAGGCTAATTATTTCTAGAATTCTATTAATTACGGTCTCACTAAATTGATTGTTCTGTTCAATAGATTGGTTTCGTATTCACTCACCAGTAGGTAATATCTTTGAGCCACTATCACCAGAGGCACTGACCTATCGGCTCCCGAGGAGAATTAATCCACGATTTCGACTTCCACCACCAAGGAGAAGATTTCCACCCACGCATGGCAGAGAGACTTGTCGTCTATTTGGCGGCCTAATCCAATACAGAAAGCCATTGTATTAAACACCAAGGCGAAGACTAAGAGGAAGATAAAGAATAAACATATTGTTAAGCTAAATAAAAAAAAAATAGCCATCTATTAGCATTCTAATGACTTGTACATATAAATTCAGATCAAGTCTTATGGTGGATGGATTCCACACTTGATATAGGATGGATTCCACCATAAGAATCCAAGCAATGTTCCATGGTTTCGTGTAATCAGGGACGGAGGGATGTAGAGACAAATGGGGTCCATCGACCCCACTTGATTCTGAAATCCCACAAATATAGGCTTATAAATTTGTAATTTACATGTTTTGTGGGGGCAAATATGCTCTATAAAATTGAAAATTTATTTTTAATGGGGTAAAAATTATATAACTCACATGAAATCAATACAAATGTGTGACGTAAAAACAAAAAAACGATTTAAATTAGTATATCTAATTTAACTAAAATATTTTATGATTTGATTTTCATTTAGGTAGTACTAAAAAAGTCAATAAAAATGCTAAAAAAATCGGGTGGCCTCCTACCGCATACCAAACAAGATGGGAAAAAAGTCTCCGTCTCTCCGTCCCTGCGTGTAATGGTATGTGGAATCCATGGTAGTGCTAATCAGATTAGCGTAAAACGCTATTCAGAATAGCGCACTAGAAGACAAAAAGCGCTAATCAGAATAGCACAAAAAACTATTCAGAAAAATAGCGCTAATCTTAATAGCGTTTTGTGCTATTCTGATTAGCGTTTTTTTTAGCGTTATTTTAATTAGCGCTCAACGTTATTAAGATTAGCGTTTTTGTTGTTCCACCACTACACTTGCGCTTCCATCTACGATTCCAAATGCTGAGGTGGCGTGAAAGATGGAAGATGGAACTCTTCCACCATAAGACTTTCTCTTAATATCAATTCCAACTTGAGGATCCTGGATCGATGGTGTCAAATTCTTCCGAATCTTCTGCATTGATCAATCAGTAGGAGGATGAAGATAAAAAAAAGGTCCACATTTTTGTCATCTGGCCATTTTTGTTGACAGCGTATATGGATATGAAAATAATGTTAGTTTGAACTGTCTTTGTTTCCTCCATAAGTAATTGAAAGAATCAGAGATGAACCTTCAAAGAATTAAACAATAACAATTAAGCATAAATATATATACATTAAACAGAGGCTTTTGCTAAACAATTCCTTTTGCAAAGAGAAATTGGGTCAATTGCCCAAATATTTTGAAAACATGGTTTTAATGGACAAGTAAAAATTAGTATTGGTGAAATGGATGTTGGAAAACGATTAATAAAATATGATTTTTAAAATTTTAATAAAAATTATAATTTATTGTTTTCTTTTGTGAATGAAAAACTTATTATTCCCACACCGTGGAGTTTCCATTTTTTAGTTGTTTTAAGAGATCGACTATATAAGATTTTTAGTCCCACAACAGGGAGTTGCTCTTCTTAAGTTGTATTTGTCAATTATATAAACAAATTCACTACTTTTGTAAAATCTATGGGAAAGGGGTTTCTCTATATTTTAGAGAGACCCCTAAGGGAAAATATTTTATATTGTTTTCTTTAGCATTCGCGATTTTCCTTAAGGGTTTTTCGGAGTTGCCAACCTCAATTTGAGCATCTACTATATATGCTAGTAGTAGATGTAGTAGGGCTATAGCATCATTCTTGAGTGTAGCCGGGCGCTAATGTCTTAAGGGAAGCGGGTTGAACACGTGAATCACTCTGTTTTTCAAAGTTTTGCCTTGTTGCTGTTGTGGAGATATGGGAAGCTCGCTCGTTTCGTCAAATCCATCACTTCCATTACAAAGGATCTAAGTATCAATAACTTTTGCTTATTTGATTTTTCTTTGTTTTTATTATTGCACCCAACAATCTTAAGACATTAGAAGTTTGTAATAACCATGGATGTTAATTGTGGAGTGAAAAAATAAAAACGAATTTTTGGTCAGCTGTAGAGTTTCGAATTTATCTCTTAATCTAGAAGGAATTTCGATGAACCCTTTTGCCATAATGTAGTAGACATCTTGATAGTTACCCACATAAAATTTCAGAATTTTTAGAGTTGTAAAAGTATTTTTTTGATATTTCACAAAACAGGGAAACGTTCCTAAAAATTTCTGACGAGCAGAACTTTGTTGTTAACTAAAGTAGTTTTTGTGGGGTAACCTTGAATTTTTTGAAACGTTGATTCAAATGAAGTTTGTAAATGTAGATGTTATCTTAGAAACTCATATTTTACTTTCCGATTTGGAATTGTGGTTTGTGAATAAAGGTGTCATCTCCAAGGGACATGGATAATAAGCGTATGTGGATGAACACAAGTCTTCCAAAGATGACAAATACAAGAACATCAAACAAAACTCTAAGCGTAGTCTTCATAAGAAAGGTATGTTTCGTAAACTGAATCCGGAATTACTTTAATTAAGGGTGATTGTTATGTTTGTAAAATTCCTGGCCACACGGCAGTAAATTGTAGACAACGTAAAAACCTAAATAAGTAGAAAGTTAATGCTAATTTTGTTGAAACAAACTAGAACGATTTCAGTGGCATGATGTCGGAAGTTATTCTAATAACTAATGTGAGAGATTGGTGGGTGGACTCTAGAGCCACCAAGCATGTTTTTTGAAACGGAGACTTGTTTACCTTCTATCAGAGGATTGAGGATGTTGAGAAACTCTGTATGAGTAACTCATTTGCGACAGAGGTTGCATAAAATGGAAAGGTCGAGCAGAATCTCATCTGTAATATTCTCACACTGAATTAAGTTTTCATGTTCCGAGCATATGCAAGAATCTTATATCTTGTTCTGTTGTAGATGGTAAAAGATTTAAAATTTTAATTGAATCTGGAAGACTTGTTGTAACTAGGAAGTGATTCTTTAGGCAAGAGTTATAGAACTTTGGGTCTATATTAGCTTAACGGAAAAAATGATGAAGTGAACATAGTTGATTCTTGTGTTTTCTTTTGTGTGATTGAATGTTTTGCATGGTATACTTGGAACCGTAAACTTATAAGTCAATGCATAAACTGACAGCATAGGCCGCGTATGCAAATTTAGTTTTGGTTTTGAACACAAAAGTGAAATCTGTGTAGAATCATAATATGCTATAAAACCTTTTAGCACAAATGTTCAGAGTAATTCTAAGCCCTTAGAATTAACTCAGTTAGACCCAGTTGACATGAATCAACCCAAACTAAGGTGGTAAAAGGTGGTAAAAGGTGGTTTATAACTTTCATAGATGATTATACGAGGTACTCTCTTGTATACTTGCTTAGGGGTAAGGATGATGCCTTAGAAGCCTCAAGAGTATAAACTTGAAATTGAAAACGAAGTATATGTTACCACTAAAAGGGTTAGATCTAAACGTGATGGCAAGTATGAAATTCATATAGGAGAACTTTACTTGATAAATGACATTATTCATGAGATTGCACCTCCTTATTCACCATAGTCAAATGGTATAGTTGAATGTAAGAACATAACCATTAATGATATGATTTATGCCATGTTGATTAAAGAATTAACCGCCAACTTGTGGGGGGGAGTCGTCCTCTACTTTTGATATATCCTGATTAGAGTAATCTTTAAAGGATCATATAAAACTCCATATGATTATGGAAAGATATACAACCTTCTTATGCATATGTCAAAGTGTGGGGGTTTTAGATAAGATATCCCGAGTATCATATTGCATAGTTTTTTAGATTTGAGTTATGTTATTTCGACATTGGTGTGAATATTTTTATGGAGTCTAGGGATGTTGAGTTCTTTTAACATGTTTATTTTGAAACCCGTCTCTTCTTAGGGATGTGTTGTTGATCCTCTAGATATCTTTCAACTAGTCAGAATATACCTTCAAAAGAAGATGAAGTAACGTTGATCCTAGGAGAAGTAAAAGGATTAGAACTGAGACTTCTTAGAGACCTGACTTCATAATATTCCTAGCTTAATTAGTCTGAGTTCCAGACTTGTAAAGAAGCCTTGACATCTACTGAAACCCCATTATGGTAAGAAGATTCATTTAGTGAAATGGACTCAGTCCGTCATAACCATAATTGAGAGCTTATTAATTTACCTCTAGGGAGTAAGACCATATGATGTAAATGAGTCTTTAAGAGGAAACATAAGTTAGATGGAACTGTGGAAAAATATAAGGCTAGGTTGGTAGCTAAAGGCTATAAAATAAAAGAAGTTGTATATTTACTTGGTTCTTATTCACCTGTGACGAGAATTACTTCCTTTGAGATGCTAATTGCTATTGCTGCCATAAAAAACTTAGAGATATATACATCGATGGATGTTAAGACAGCTTTTCTAAAACTCGTGAATTAGATAAAGAAATTTACATAGACCAACCCGAGGACTTTGTAGTGAAAGGTTTTGAAGACAAAGTTTGTAAGTTGAACAAATCTTTGTTTGGTTTTCAAATAAGCACGTAAACAGTGACATGGAAAAATTGATCATGTGATAATGAGTAACGGATTTAAGTTAATGAATCTGACAAGTTTATTTATAGGTAACTTGTTAAGGATGCCTATGCGATTGTATGCTTGTATGTTGATGATATGCTTATACTTTACAAACATAGATGCGATTAATTCCACTAAAAACATGTGTTGAATGAGAATGTTGACTTGAAAGACTTAGGACATGTTGATGTGATCTTAGGGATGAGTATTAGAAGATAATATAATATTTATAGTCTTAGTCTTAGTCATTCTCATTATATTAAATTCGTGCTTAAGAGATACAATCAGTCTGATTGTAAGCCTGCTTGTACTCCTTACGATTCTTCTTGTAGACTCAAGAAAAATAAGGGTAATGGATTATCTTAACTTGAATACTCAAGAGTTATAGGATGTATGATGAATTTAATGAACCGTAAGAGTCCGGACATTGCCTATATTATGAGTAAGTTAAGTAGAAATACTTGTAGTCCATAGCAAGAGCATTGGGATGCACTTAGTAGAGCATTACGGTACCTAAAATACTCTATTACCTTTTGTGTGATTTATGAATGGTATCTTGCTGTCCTTGTGGGACTTTGTGATGCAAATTGGATAGTTGACTCGAGAGGAGTCTAAGTCTACGAGTGAATATGTTTTCACTCTAGCAGGAGGGTTTGTTTTTAAAGGATTTCCAAACGAAATATATTGCCCAATTCATTATGGAATCCGAGAGTATTCCATGCCAAGTTCCTAAGAAGCTTTTTAGAAGACATTCCTCTATGGCATAGGCCTGTGCCACTTTTATTTATACATTGTGTTAGCCAAGCTATAATAGCTAAAGCTAAAAATAACTAAATCTCAATTGGCATTATTTCCATTGATTGGATAAAGTCCAAGGAGAATATCGCACAACCTTGACGAAAGGTTTGTACAAAGAGATAGTTAAAAATGCATCGAGGGGGTGGGGCTTAAGCTCATAAATTAAACTTGCCATGAAGGATACTCAACCTTGTCGATCGGAGATCCCAAGATCAAGGTTTCGAATGAGACAACTAATTTGTGGTGAGTAAAGGTAAACACTGTCAGAGAATTTCATTCTCTGTCCCTTCCCTATGGTGTAGACGTGATAGTGTGACTGCATGTGAAGGATGACGTTTAAGAAGTCTTAATGAGTTGTATAGTTTTAATTTAAGATTGAAGTGGGGGTGTAGCAGCAACACTCTTTATGGAAACTCACCTATCCGAATGAGGAAGTGGCCGTAGAGCTTCCTTATGAGAATATGAGCTTTGATTCTCTAGATCATTCTAAGAAACAGGATATGTTAAGGTCCAAATTGGACAAAATCTACACTTGAGCTTGGAAGCAACCTTGGAGATATCATCCGTAGTTTTTATCGTCAATTACATCAAACTCTGTGAGTTCAATACATAGTTCACTGCCTCTAGAAAGTAATTCGGGTAATATCTCACTAAGCAAAGGTTCAAGACCTCATGCACACCTCTGCCTAAAATGGTATTTCCTGCTTTTATGTGATTTTCGTTTTGATGGTTTTGGTATTCTCGGAACTTAGGACCTAAGGGTCACTAAGGGTTCACTAGTTCATGCTTTTTCACTTTGGTGAAAGGAACCTTTAGTCTCACTTATGAGGAACTAAAGATGAAAGCTCTCTATACTATATGATTTGTGCAATCCATAGTATGACCACAGGGTCAACACACTTTGGGTGGGGAGAGGACGAGAAATGACTAGTATGATTTCAACACTTGCCACAATCCGTGCATGCCATTTAGTCTGTTGGGGTCGTGAGATTGGGTTGTTGATTTACCAAGATCTATCTCGTGTTTCGCGTTTATCAGTTTTTCATTCATGTGGGGGATTGTTGGAAAACGATTAATAAAATATGATTTTAAAGTTTTAATAAATACTATAATTTATTGTTTTCTTTTGTGAATGAAAACTTATTAGTCCCACACCGTGAGTTTCCACTTTTAGTTGCTTTAAGAGACTATATAAGATTTTTAGTCTCACATCGGGGAGTTGCTCTTCTTAAGTTGTATTTGTCAATTATATAAACAAATTCATTACTTTTGTAAAATCTATGGGAAAGGGGTTTCTATATATTTTAGAGAGACCCCCAAGGAAAATATTTTATATTGTTTTCTTTAGCATTCGGGATTTTCCTTAAGAGTTTTTGAGTTGCCAGCTCAAGTTAAGCATCTACTATATATGCTAGTAGTATGTGTAGGGTGTTTTATCCTGGATATATCCCGTCTGTGAGGGCTATAACATTACTCTTGAGTGTAGTCGGGCGCTAATGTCTTAAGGGCAGCGTGTTGAAACGTGACTCACTCTCTTTTTCAAAGTTTTGCCTTGTGTTGTGGAGATATGGGAAGCTCGCTCGTTTCCTCAAATCCATCACTTCCATTACAAATGGTCTAAGTATCAATAACTTTTGTTTGATTTTTCTTTGTTTTGATTATTGCACCTAACAATGGACACCAAAAAAATAGCAAGAATGAATTTGGATTCATCCTGACTTAAGCTTAAAAATAAATGAGGGTGAATTGGATGCATCCCGATGTAAATTAAAAATAAGAAAAATAGGCTTCTCTTGAATATAGCCCATGCTTTTATTAACTATAGCCCACATAAAATAAGTCATTAATTTTACCAAACGTGTTCTTATGATTATTAACATAACCCATAAAATTAAACATGATTTTTATATATAGCCCATCAAATCCATAAATCAAAAAAATAAAATTAAGTTAATTATGTAATATGTGGGCATATATAATTGATGATCTTAGAATACCCAGTTTATCATGACTGAAAAAAACTCATCTTAGATTCTTTTTAAAGAATAACAATGGTTATGGAGTTTTAGAAAATTGATTTTAGAAAAAGAATCAAAACCTCAGTTGATTTCATTTCTTTTTTCGATTGATATTGTTGTGGAGAAGCTTTAAAGGAATAGTGAGAATATATAACCTCAATTGATAATCATGATTTGGAAAAATAACATCGTTTTATAGAAAAGGTGAAAAAGTTGGGTTTAGTTTTTTTTTTTTTTTGAGGAAAAGTAAAGAATTAAGGTTTAAAATAGGGTGCTTTATAAGAATAATGAGAGAACGATTATAATAGGGTGATTTGTAATTGAAATATAATTTAGTTTGTATCAAAACATAAAAATTAGGGTTCATATTTTAATTTTGGGGAAGAAATATGATTATAAGTTAAAAAATTAAGTCTCGTTTGGTAATTTTGGTTTTTCGTTTTAACTTAAACTTTTTGGGCTATGATTAATAAAAGCATGGGCTACATTTAAGAGAAGCCAAAAAATATTTGAAAATGGGTAGGATAAAACTGTTTACATCCTGATTATTTTTACATTCTCGTCCATTTAAAAGCCAGATCAAATTTTACATGTCTTTTTCACCCAGAAATTATCATTATTGGGTTAATTAACCAACTTTGTGTTTTGCAAACCCGGTCAGTAACGGGATTAGCTATTTCATAGGCAGTCCGCAGTCGTTGAACAAATCCTGGAAACAGACAGCCATCTTCTTGCATTAACATAATAGAGAACAGAATATTCAAGAAAATTATTCTTTGTTCGCATCACAAAAAAAAAAAAATATACTACAAGAAAAGCCTGAAGATGCAAGAAGAGGAGATCTCTTCCACGAAATTTCTGAACATGCTGGAACTGGTAAACTTCCATGGCCGCTGCCGGTATACCCGGTGATGGATTATTTTTTAAGTGCATGTAGCATATATTATTTGCTATTACAGATGGGGAGCCATTAAATAAAGTTGCTGTCACCAAGTCCCACGACAGACTTTTTTCTAGGACAACCTTTGGAGTTTGCAAGAGGTGTTTTTAATCGAAAGTGTTATATGACCTCCCAAGATTTGCCCTGTCCCCCCCACCCCACCACCACCACCACCATTGACAGCTTGACTTGAAAGAAAATGTTGCTCCTAAGATGCTGGAGTATTAATCCTTAGCTCAAGCAAGTAGATTCCGACATTTATAAAAAATCAATAAAACAAATATATATATAAAATTGCAACGATAAAGTCCAATTGTTCAAATACTAGGCATATAAGTTTTGGTTTCTCTATTTGCCAACACACATAAACAATGCAGAGCCGTTAATATCAATCATCATTATCACATCTCTATCATAAGGACAATCATCGTTAAAAAGAAGAAAAAAGGAAAAAAAGAAGAAGAAGAGAGATTGAGGAAATGCCTAAATCAGCCTACCCCATCGGAAAAATCCCCCACCGTCACACTTCCAATTCGAACATGTTTAAGTCGTCCATCAAATTACATCAATCGGAACATGATTGTTGAAATTAAACACATATATTTCAACAATTAAAAACCTTAACAAAAAACCTTAATATACGAATTTCCCAAGACACGAATTTGACAATCTAACCATATTTGGATGGAAAGTGTTTTTCCATAAGTTTAAAAAGCCAGGGCACTCTCCAAATAGGATAAGCTAATTTGGGACATTTTCCCAATTTATTAAAAAGAAAAATACCTCGCTAAGAACACCAATTATTAAGATTAATTTTATTTAACCACTTATTGCCAACATATACACTCAAGGGAACAATTAGGAGATAAGCATCAAGCTTAGGGAATTATTTTTATTTTATTTTATTTTTAGGGAATTAAATTGATGTCACTTTTTATTAATTCTTTCTCTTTTCTTATAATTAATTCCTCAATGGTATCTTTTTGGCCGATGTTATAAATGTATAACCTAATCAATAAATTATGATCAAGGTAACAATTTATTTTTGTCTATCAGCAAAGATATTAGACGAAGCTTTACTTCCGCGAGCTAAGCCATGAATTATCAGCACTACAGATGTGTAGTTCTAGTAAGTGGCGACTTAGCTAACTATTACAATCTAGCAAACTTTGTTTCCATAGAAGCTGCTCATTGTTAGATTGTATCCAAAAAATACCGACTAAGGAAATCATAGTGCCTACTCTTAGGCCAATCACTATGTTGGTGCTTTTGCCTTGATATGGTCACATTTTAGCTAAAGCCTACCACTATGGTGCATCGGTTAGCTAAAATATGGTGAACTCTTCTGACTTGGATTTAGAGGGAAACACATTTGGTCCTCGTTATAGTTAAGCATGCATGGATAGAAACTTAGCTTTTGTATCGGTTTTAATGTTTGCTTGACCTTTTTTTTTGTTTTACCCGATCGTAACCATCCATTATTCTTAATCCCTCAATCTTCTCCATCGTCGGATCCCAACAAGTATTTTTCCGAAAATATGGGCAAAAAATATGGATATATATAGAAACTAGTTTTTTCTTCTCAAACCACTCCAAATCATCTTCCTACAACTTGATTTTTATACTCAAATCTCTTCAAATCAGCTTCTCAACTTAAAAGTTTCTTCTGTTTTCTTGTCCATCTCTTTTGTAGAATAAAATGTCGCTACCTAAAATGTCGCAAAACTAAATCGAGAAAGAATTACCCATGCCATTAAAGAAAAGTATCTTGTTACTACGTTACGTGTTATACAAAAAGATGAAACTTATTTTTTGGATTAGTGTATTCTTTGGGAATTCTTTTTTGAAAGATTTGTACAAGCTTGTGGTAAAAATCCATATAAATGTACTGTAACTAGAGTTCGAAGTTGCTAGAATTATCGAGAAAAAATGTGGATAAATTTTTTTGATGCCTTGCGACTGTTAGCGCAAATAATCCGAACTTGGATTATATTAACCAGATAGGTTATCTAAACATGTTCACAACACTTGTTATATTTGTTTTCTCTATATTTTGATTTCTCCGTATCATGCTTCGTTACATTAATGTAGGTTATAATGGCGTGAACCGAATATTTCAAGGAATTCAACAAACCCTTCGGTAGCGATGAAAATTTTGAGATGATTAAAGACATTAGAAATGTAGAGGATCAAGATGAAGATACAGAGAAGATGCGTGTATAACTCCTTTGTCTATTAAATACCATAATAATACCCCAAATATTTTTTTCAAGGCAATCCCCAAGTACTCAAAATCCATCTTCAATCCAATTTTTTAAAACCCCGGAGAAAATCAATTTCAAAACCGCTTAGCATCCCTTGTAGTATCTCTCTTCAACAAGGAAATCCAACCACTATCGACCAATTTGCAACGCTTTAGATTGTTGTTTGGTGGAGGAAGCAATGCCAATAGTGTACCCGATATGTGAGGGGTAAAATACCCAATCGCCACGTGTCAACATCTCAAGGGATGATCTCATGATAACACAAAGAGAAGGATGTACCCGAATCATACTCAAAAGGTAAATACATCCGAATCGAGGTATCTCGCTACACAACCGCATGAGAGACCCGTGTATGGAGTAGTCAAATCATTCATACGGTCAAGTCTAAAAGAGATATAATGCAATTAATGAAGGAACAGAAGGGGTGCGATATAGTTGTGGGACGAAAGTACATCGTATCGTAAGACTCGGACGAAGAATGATCAATAATATAGCTCAAAGAAGGTGCAACATGATGCCCTCCAAGGAGGAGTAGTACGATAATAAGTAAGGCGAGATAACTCGGATAGGAGTCAAGCAAGGAACCTATAAGGAGAATAATGTTGGGATCGCCCGAGTAATGATAAGATGTACAAAAGCGCCACCAGCTCAGCGATATCGGATCACACCTTCACTAGTTCAAATGCAATAAATACCAATCCATGTAGAAGGAAATGGACATGTACGTAGTTTTCTATTTGGGTACGACTGCTTCTATTTAATGGGCGTCGATATCATGTTGTGTACCCCTTCTTTTCAGACTTTGTGTGTCATAATTAATACTGCCTCCGTCCCAAAGTAATTGATCTATTTATAGTTTGCACAATTATTAAGGCAAAGAGAAAAGGGGAGTATGTTTAAGTATTTTTTATAATTATACCCTTATGGATAATAACTAGTAAAACTTAAAAATAATTTATCTCGTAAACTATACCACGGTTTTTCGTAAACTTTATACCATTGAAAAGTATTTTAAAACACATACGTAACGAATATAAACATGGCTATCAAATTATACATATTTGTTATAGTAACAATAATCAATTAAAATGGTAGTTATAGAAATCTCCCCTTGATTAGTGAGATAGCTCATTTATTTGTGGGACAAAATTTAAAACTAATTAGCTCAATTAATTTGGGACAGAGGGAATATAACCGACCCGCTAGCCATGGATTAAAATCTTCCTCGCTAATCATGTCTTTTATGTTGTATATAGACGTCCTAGTGAGAATAACCCCGGAATTGTTGAAGCAATTCTAAATAAAACAAAGAAAACAAATGAGGAAGACGAAGGATCTTTACTCGCACAAGAGGAGGAAATGGATCGAATCACGTACTTTTCTATCAACCCAATACTATAAACTAGGTTTTAGTAACATGCAATAGCTCAAAAATTAGAAATTTTGAAATCAAAATTTTCTGGGTTTACTGTGACCGGACGATGTTAATGTACTTGTGAACCGATTGTGTTAGGGAATCTAATGTTGTTCATGCCCACAAAGACCGATTGCCTCTCGCATGTGTTTCTCGGTTCGAGAAATTTGAACCATAATCTAATCAAATGTTAATACCCACATAGCCCGATTATGTAACTCTATAGATAACCATTTTCCGTAACTTTTTTCGTTAGAATCGGATTACATATGTGTAGCCATCGCTTAGCCATAATCGGATTTCATTTGCATATATAAAATCCGATTGTTGATGTAAAGTTACAATCGGGTTTTATAACAGTATCGAGTAAACCGATTGTTGTAAGAAAGAATTCCCAATGTTTCTGTAACTTTTTCTTGTTAGAATCGGATTACATTAACACTTATATAAACCGATTGTCGATGTGTTATGTTAGGAATCGGTCTTTATATGTATATCGAGTAAACCGATTGTATACATTGAATTCAAAAATATGCATTGAATTCCATTGTTGTTTGTCGCTTATCTTCGTATTTTACAGGCCAACAAGGGCAAGCAACAACTTCAAGCCTAAAAATATTAGAGGAAAATGATTTGATTCTCCTTATAGTTTGAGACCTCGCCGAGAGGGTGTTCAAAATTTAAATGCTTCCCACCGAAGGATCGGTGAGTAAAGCCAAAGCGATCCACATCAATGACCCACCACCTCAAGCGGAGCAACCAGCGCAAGAAGAATCAGATTCTGATACAGCTACTGAAGAAGGAGGTGGTGATAGAGAAGTTGCTGAAGATGAAAGTGGTGAGGACGAAGTTAATGAAGAAGAAAGTGGTGGCAAGGAAGGTTATGGAGAAGAAAGTGGTGGCAAGGAAGGTGATGGAGAAGAAAGGGAGGATGAGGATGTGGAGAAGAAAGTGAGGATGAAGGTGATGGAGAGATAGGAGAAGGTTAAGAACAAGTGTAAGAACAAGTCCAAGGAGGAAAAGTGCAAGAACAAGTCCAAGGAGAAGAAGTTCAACAACAAGTCCAAGGAGGAGACTCTCAAGAACAAGGTAAGACAGATGGTAAGAAAGATAGTCCAAAGAAGAAGAAAGGGGGACCACATGCCCGACCCGAGAAGATGTTTCCTCGCGGCCCGATGATCCTGTTTAGGGTTACCCGGTGATGGAGGACGGGTACAAAGAAAGTTGGGCCACGGTCGTTGATGTAGTTTTTACAAATGGTAAGAAAATTGGTTCGTTAAAGATTTGTAGAGATTTGATTTTAGACTTAAGTTTCAAAACTAAAAATAAAGAAAACTAAATTGAAGTCATATCAAGATTTTAGAGAAAACTCGAGACTATGGATTCCAATATTTTCCAATTTTTCATGTGATTCAATATTAATACTTATCATGCAATTTAGACAATATTGCTCCAAAAGAAATTGTGATTCTAAAATATTGCCAATGGTAGATTTTCAAATTACTAGTTGTTAATCTCAAGCATGGAACATCAAGAGCCCTAAGCTAAGAATGCACCATCAAGTGAAAACACAACAAGTCAATAAAAATCATTATTTCAATTTTGATTCACCGCAACAATCATAAAAAGAATTGCGTAAATTAACAAAATAATTGTTACCACATGATTGTTGGAAAATAGCTTCCTCTCGCCGCCCTCGCCTAAGGGGTTTAGCTCCTCATATTATTCACATGCTCACAATAGTTGTTCATAGCTCAAAAGGATGAAAAACAAGAGAAAACTAATAAAGCAGAATAACTTGCAACGTTTAACGGGCGTTACAAACTGATCACTGAAAGCATCGTTGCAATATGAATTATAAAACGATAGTAGATATATGTCAGAAATAAAAGATTGTTTTGAAGGGTCTAATGTTCTTCGTATTCTTCAAGAAGAAGAACAAACCTCGGTTTCCCGCAACTTTGATTTCTCGCTCTATGGTGTTCTAAAAATTCCCCTAACTTCTTCTAAACTTCAATACCCTTCCCGGAACTCGACTACACCTTTATACACCTTAGAAACCTAAAATACCGATTAAATTTCTTCCTTTCCTTTCCGTAAGTCATGGCAATAATCTCTCTCGCCGAATCGATTTACGCGCTGGACCCTCCAATTATTTCCAAACTCTTTATTAGGTAAGTAAGTATCTTAGGGAAGATTATTTGAGATTTAGTCTCCTTGAATCTTCAAAAATCAGCCTCAACATGGACCCGTAACTTTCTTTCACCTCTCGTTTCGATCCAACTCGAATTCTAGCCCAATATAATCAAAACGATCATCCATATCATCCCCGTTTAGGCTTAACAGCCCATTCCAACAAAATCCAAATGATTGAATCTCTTCACAAATCCACAAAACTTGAACCCTAATCTGCTGCATATTTTCCCGCCAAAAAGAATTCAAATGTTGAAGATGACCCGCCCTTTATCCCGTTCTCGTGTGCCAATAGTAGTTGCTCCGGAAATGGGTTGCCCCTTAGTAATTAAAGTGCCCCTTATCCAAATTGAGAGTCCGAATAGTAGGTGTCCTCCGGGTGCCTTTATCAACTTTTCTGGGGTGCTTTTAGTAATTCCTCCCGGGTTCCAAATACCACTTTTCGAGCCAATTTTTCCGCGAAAGCTTATTTCTCCAAAACACCTACAAAAACATAAAATAATCAAATAAGTACAAAATGGGTACTAAAAATATAGAAAATCGAGATCAAAATAGATAGATAAATGCGTCTATCAACTGGGCCATACCATAGTAACTACCTAAACCTTATGATATGTAATATATAACTTATTATCCATGTAGTGTTTCGATTATTGCCCATCGGATTTGTTTTGTTTTATGGGATCAGGGATGCCGTTCGTCGTGTGAAGCCCGAGAATGTCAAGAAGTATGATGATGAATTGGCCAATGCAAGGAATAGAATCAACTAGTCAAATCTACAAGGTTGTTTCCTCGCAAGTGGTCGAGAATTTGGATCTTGGTTACGACAAACCTCTTTGTTCCACCTTTTCCGAGAGATATTATGGGAAACGGATACTTTGCATCTTCCATTTGGAAATGACGATAACTCCGCATGATGCGAAGTTCATTACCGGCTAAGCATAGATGGTAAAGCCATGAAACACAAAGCATACACGCAAGAGCTTGAGGATAAGATTTACGTGTTCACCAAGGATGTGTTACAATGGGATAAGGATATGGCCAAGTCACAAATTCTAGTAGGAAAATATAAGCAGAGGATATTCCATCTCTCGAAGTTGAGGGACCTCTTCAAAAAACAAATAAACTTTGTGCTGAGGGAAAAGAGGTGACCAATGAACGTATCTTTTCCACGGCCAATACGTATGTCCTCTACGTCCTGGGATCTGTTATCTTTCCCGACATTTCTGGTGCCCGTGTGAACGTAAACTTTATTCTGTTGTTGCAAACCATTTGACAAGATTCACGAATACTCTTGGGGCACCGCTATCCTTGCACACTCGTTGAACGAGTTGAGAAAGGCTTCTTGTGTGGCCGACAGAACCAAATCGGAGGGAATGTGGATTTTCCGCAGCGTGATATCTTTGCACTTCCTAATATTTTACAAAAGGGCTTTTGAGAACAAGGAATGGGACCGTAACTTTTATGGAGACATGTACAGCTACAAGAGTAAGGAAAATTCCCAAGATGTGGTTTATCTGAAGTTGAGACGCCAATTGGACAACTTGAAGACGAAAGATGTTGTCTTTGAAATTTACAGGAGTGATTTGGCCAAATGAAAAGGAAAGATGGTACGGTGCAACGAGCAAGCTCATTATTTTGGGCCTTTGTTTCACCCAAAATGATATGTAATGTAAAACCCGACGAGAGTCGCAAGAGAATGTGGATACGTACAAAAAATTCCAAAGGAGCACAAGAAGTTTAAAATCGATGAGAAAAAACCAAGTCATTTGATAATGATATTGTTCACGACCCTTTACCATCATGTAAATATTGGGATGACAGAAGGTACAACGGACATGCTATGGATGGTCGATTGAAAACAAATGATGAGGCAATTCAGGGTTACATGCCGTGGTACATCAATATTTGTCACACTCGAGTGATATGAGTAGATGAGAGACCCCAGATAGAGGACAAAGATACAACTCTCGAATTCCTGGTGCGTATTATTTCTCAATTACAGTTTTATTAATTATTTTAGAATTATTTGTCTAATGTTTGTTGTTAAAAATTAAAACAAAGAAGACGATTCGGGCACTTGATAACCAAAGCACAGCTAGCTATCAGGGAATGGAAAAATGTTAAGGCCAATGAAAAGTTGATTGATGAATTGAACAGTCTCGAAGATGTAGAAGCGGGTGCAAAGTTTGGGTAACCGATGGGGGAGGAGGAGCCAAAGAAAAAAAAGGAAGAGAGCCGCCTCAAAAGAGAATTTTGAAGGTGCATCGAGCAGTGCCCAACCTGCTAAACGAGGACGAGGTGGTCGTGGTCGTGGATGTGGACGTGGTCGTGGTGGGGATGTTGATGAATGATTAGTTTCAAACTTATGCCTTTAATTATGGATAATTATGGTTTCAAAACTTATGTTTTAAACTTATTGTCGAATTATGTTTGGTTATATTCCTAGTTCATGAATGACTGAATCTGGTTTCTTTTGAAAATTGTTCGTGTTTGTCTAAGACGGGAAAAAAGAACCAACTACAATGTGTGTGTGCAAAAAATGCATGATTCTGGAAGTTTTTTCTGTCATAATCGGTTTACATTTACCTGTATAAAATTCAATTCTGACAATTCTCTAGGGGCACAATTTCAGAATCGTGTTTTGAAGGTGCACCACATAGACCGATTCTGGAAAAAAAATTCACCTGGTGTTTAAGTTTTCAGAATCGGTTATAAAGATACTTTTAAAGTCCGATTCCCGACAAAAAAAAAAAAAAAAAAATCCGAGTTTTGATAACCTTGGGAATCGGTTATGTGGGCATCCCATATAATCCGATTCTTTTTGAGGAAAAGTGACAATGTTCCTGTTTCTTTTTTTGACAAGAATCGGATTACAAGTGACATATTAAAAACCGATTATTGAGAGGCATATTTTCACAACCTTTAAAATCGGTCTATGTTGGCATCACATGTAATTTGATTCTTTCAAGGAAAAGTGGTAGTTCTTCTGTAACTTTTTTTGCCAAGAATCGGATTACATGTGCAATATTAAAATCCAATTATTGAGAGGCACATTTTATATGATTTTGCAATG
Organism: Papaver armeniacum; assembly: GCA_023531295.1. Lineage (NCBI taxonomy): Eukaryota > Viridiplantae > Streptophyta > Magnoliopsida > Ranunculales > Papaveraceae > Papaver > Papaver armeniacum. The sequence goes on along the minus strand of JAJJWW010009745.1, from coordinate 13,133 downwards.
ACATAATCGGACTATCACTAGTACAAATATGGGCTTTGGTGACAGTTCAATAATCATAACCGTGACAGTTCACTAATGAACTGTTACAAATGTAAAAGCTATGAGATATAGGCAACAGTTTCTTACTAAAACTCACACCACTAGCAGTGAACTGTCGTGACAGTTTTCCAACTGTTACTGAACTATTATACAATGGCAGTTTTATTATAAAAGTGTTACCATACACTGAATTATAATAACAGTTTTGGAACCGTTACTATTTTTAAGCTATAGTGACTTATCTATATAAAAACTGTTACCGAAGTGTAAAATTATAGATAACAGTTCTTGTAATTACCGCCACTTATATGATCCAAAACTGCTACTCATACAAATCTACCACAAAGGCACAAAGCATTCTCAAACTCACGATGTTGTTAGTTCAAGTGCCTAGTAGTGGTCTCTGTGCTGTGGTGGGTCTGCTTCGTAACTTCCTGTTAGTGGGTCTCTGAAGTCTCCACATCTTTGCCTCTTATTTCCCTGGGAAATCCCAAAAGATGAAGGTTAAACACAATTTCTCAATAATCTTCGCCTCTTATTTCTCTGGGAAATCCCTCTCTTCTATTGGTTTTTTCTCTTAGCAAAATATGGGATCACATCTTTTGCTTCAATCTATGGTTCATCTTTACTTCAATCCTAACATAATTGTCGTCCTGCCCGATTGACCTTCTCAATCTCGCAATTCTTATTTCCCTAAAAAGGGGATGATAAAATTATCATCAGGGGTGAACTAATCAACAGGGGTGATACTAATCCCCCTTATTTCGTTCGTAGTGGAACCCCTAATTTTGTTGTTGTTTTTTACCATGTTTTCTTTCCCCAAATTTTTTGATTCCAATTTCCAATGTTAACCTAATGAATTCCTTCTAATCTAGTATTAAAAAAAGATATTGATTTTGAGTTAAACATATGAAAAGAAGTTCTTAATATCATCTGTTTTGTAGGATTTTTCTAATGGCGTCGGTACAAGTAATTGGTTCAGGGATTTGTACTAAAAGCTTATTGCCTTCATTTGATAGACTTAGTAGATCCAGTTTCAAGTTTTCACTTTCTTCAAGGATAGGGCTTAGTGACAGGCCAAGTGGCTACTTTTGCTCCGTCTAAGGTATTGTATTAATCTTTTGTTCTTCCGTTTGCATTCTTATATTGAAGGAAAGTGATTCGTTATGGTTTTGGTTAGTATTTGGATAAGATTAGTTCTGACTTCTATGTTGCAATATTGCTTTTTGCTAAATTAATTTTCAATTTGTTTTGCAAGTGCTAGTGGATAATCATCTATTAATCCGGAAAATTTCATAAGTTGAATTGCTTGTTTGAGCACCCAGTATGCATGTGTTTATATTTGAGATGCTGCAAAAGTCAACAATATTATATCATACTTAGCTTTGCAGTTTGTGAAGGCTTGGCCGAAGTTTTAAGATGCTTATTTTGATGTAGATTGGCTGAAAGTAGCTGTTTCATCAGTATTCATTATTGTTTTTGTGCGAAAGAACTGATGAACAAATGGTTTTCCTTAGTGTTGAATTAGGCTTCCTGATAATTCAACTGGGTTAAAGAGAACTGAAAGCAGGTGTACTTATACGACTGTACCTGTTATTTCATTTGCTGGGAGTGAATTTTATTCAGGGTGAAATACACGATACACTGAAACTGAATCTTCTTTATCCTCTTAGGCTGTCGAATGCGTATGCTATAACCAGTAGTGATAATGAATTAGGGGATTATAAACCATAATTTTCAGTCAAGATAACATATATTTTTTCTGTAATTAGGATTGTAGTTTTTAGTTTCTAGTTTCTACTTCTATAGATGTTAAGAATTTGGTTATGTGACATGATCACCTGTTGTGTATTTTTCCATAGACATAAGTTACTCCGGCTGAGAAACGACATGCTGGGTTTATTCCTGAGGAATACAAAGAGAAGATTTGGGTGATTAGCGATCTTGTATTTATAGTCTTGATATATTGTTGCTCCATTTATTTATATCTATCTATTACAGCTGTAAACCTTTTGCTTAACCTAGTTTTGCCATATGAATTGTTTGGAATGTGCCAAGTGATTATCTGATTCACTTGCTTATAAGTGATTCACTAGCTAGTTACTTGAGGATCCGGGGAGTTGGTTTTATAATATGCCGTGCCAGTTAGCTTGATTGGTCCACTAATGGGGCACAAAACCTTAAAAGCCACTGCGAATGAGGGAACAAGTTTTTTTTTATTTTCCTTCGGGATTATTAGCTTCTGCGTTACATTCTCTAATCAAGGTAATTCTTTAGCCGAAATAAATATTGTTGCTTGATTGTATGCAGTTTCTCGTGCTTTCGGTGGATTTATATTTGATTTTTACGTTTATTCTCCTGTTATTTTCATACTGAAGTTTCTTATCAATTCATTGATTTTCAAGGTGGATAGGCGGGTTACATCGGAACAGTAATTATATCCAAAATCATCTTCTAGACTTAATAAACGTGAAGGTGAAGTGCCCCTCCAGTTTTCAGCACCAGAAGAAGGTCAAATGCCTCGCCATTAGTGAGAATTTCCTGAACTTATTTAGAAGTATTTTTTTTTCTAAACTTTCTAGCCAATACATTTTTATTTGGGTGACTGAGTTTTATGGGTTCCAATGGTGTGTCCAGGTATGATGGGCCATTTATACGATGGGTTTTCCCCATCAAAGCAAGGAACTTTCAAAGGTATGCTTCCTTTGAGTGTAATTCCACAAATTCAGAAACAACTCAGTTTTTTCAAATTAGTTCAGTGTGTCTTGTAAAACTGTTGTTACTGTTTCATGCTTGCTCGTGTATTATTTCTATGTAGATTAACTACATAGAATTCATCGGTGATGTTTAAATGTCTTGTGACCTCTTCAATGAGGTTATCTGGAAAATCTTTCTCATCTCATTCTCATCATTCATGTTTTTTTCTACAGGTCAAATTTGTTATTTTTCATACTCACTTGATGCTAGTAATTTATTATCTCTTTTATGTCCATGTTTTAATCAGATTAATTTCTTTTGCCGATGTGTCAACAACTTAAGATAATATAACCAAGCCATGTCGTTAACTTCTTTTTGCGCAAAGCATCCCGTGATCTAATCTTTTGCAATACCGATCAGTTAGCAAGTCAGAGTTCATGTTATTGCAATAAATGTTGAACCAGAAAATCAGGGTTCATGTATCTTTTTGAAGCTATCATGCATTGGTCAAGTCTATGGTGTAAACTTCAGTATTTAGTTATTGGTGGAAACATTCCGCAGAAATTTGAAAGCTTGAGGTGGCTACTGAATTGATTATCCTTCAATTCCAGGGTACAAAATTTCATCTTGGATTAATTGTTGAAAGAATCAAAACTAATTTGTCAGTGAAGAGAAGGTTGGAGTGAGTACGGACAACTAGGTTATTATGCTAAGGTGTGTCTCTTAGAATATGCATATGTTGATAACCATTACATTCATACATATTTTTTCTAAGTGGTAATTGACATTGCTTCCATCGTGTCATAAGTGAAGATTTTTTCTAGGTTATTATGTAGAAAGATTATGCAGTTAGATTGTTTGAGTAGAACGCGGTCAAGAAGTGTGTGCTGACCAGGCTCACTCCTATGTGTCTGCAAGTTTCTGTTAGCTGTCTTGTTCAAGAAGTATTGCTATGGGATATCTCTTTGTGAAGGATCCTTTTATCCTGCAGGGGTCTTGTCGTGAGCTTAAATTGTTTGATTTTATTTTATTTTTGGTTTGATACTAATGTTTGATAGTTGGTGTCTTGGTGATGCTAATTACTCACGTATTATTAGCATTTTGTAAAAGGCATTCGTACAAGCGAGTATGTAAAAACATTTTGTTTAAATAAATATATATTCCTTTTTATTTTCCATGTATTCTTACTATATGTGATGATGTTGACCATCTACCTAACGGGAAATGAAGACTTATAGAACTGTTGTAAATTAAGCTTTACGGTGACAGTTTCATGAAGAAACTGCAACCTTAATACCGCTTATGTGACAGTTCTTTTTAATAATGACCCCTTATGCATAAATCACTAGGACAATTATTGGTTTTGGTGACAGTTTTATTTAAAAGATGTTACTGTAACTTGTGAACAATGACAGGTTCATGTAGAAACTGTTACCTTAGTGCAAGAATTTGATTTTCTGATGACAGTTTTACTAATAAAATGTTACCTTAAGTTGTCAATAATAACAGGTTTTGAAAGAAACTGTTGTCATACAGTCATGAATCTGTAACAGTTTCTTAAAGACCTTTCGTAACAGAGGCTTTGGTGACAGTCCAAATATTTTTGAAAACTGTCATATAAGTATTACAGTGACAGTTTTTAACTGTCACCTAAGCCCATTTTTGTACTAGTGTATGTGGACATACCTAAATTCCGATTGCTTGAATTGAATTTGAAAAAAAATAAGTAGCTGTTGAGTCTTTATTTATATAAAGAAAACCTCTTTGAGACACTCCCACTTCACACACTTAGCCTAGAAAATGGAGTGAGATCCGGAAGTAGACGTGAAATGGGAACCGCACGAAGATTTGTGTCTCCTTAAATCGTTTGCTTATACGTTCCGTAAACGTCCGAATGAAATATACTCAATGTTTTGGAAAAGAGTTAAAGAGTTCTTTTACGGGCGTCACAGTAATCACAATAACCGCAAAGGAGAGACTTGACATTTCGATTCAACTACATAAAAAGTGCAATGCGAGAGTATGCTAAAGTTATAAATATGGTGTACAAACATCATCCATAAACTCCTCTTTAGTATGTTTTCAAAAAACAAAACCCAGAATCGGTTTACAACTGCACCAACATCCAGCAGTTAGAAAGCCCGAGTTTTGCAAAAAAAAAATTAAGTTTTGATGATGAATTAATGGTAGTTGATTTCATGGTTAACTTGATTAAACATCATTTAATCTCCCAAATTAGCACTAATCAATCAGGGGTAGTTTTACCATTTAGTAAAATAATTGGATAAGGGGTTATACCATTTTACTTCAAAATATTCTTTTTTATCTTGTAGTCGTAGGCCCAAATTAATCACAGTAAGCCCCAAGTTAGTCAGGCTTTTTTGAAGTGTCCGCTTGGCGACATAGTTTTTATTAGAAATTGTCGCGTTTCCATTTGTGCATCTTGTTGTGTCACTGTATCCGGTGTGCGTACTTCCCAACTACAACAAATGATCAGGCCTTAAAGTTTTCAACTTAAACTTCGACCGTATGTATAAACCCTAATATGGTTCCTGCATTGATTTATTACACAGGAGAGAAACACACATTAATATTGCAGAGAGGCTAATTATATATCAGTTGTCATGCAATTTTTTGTGTACGTAATATTTTAAAGATTCGATACTTTTAACACTTCCACGAATCGAGGAATGGCTACTTTCGATTTTTTTAATGACCTTTCAAGTTGCGAAAAGACACTCAATTGCCTTTTTGAACTTTTATTTTATTATATCATATCATCAATGCTTATGGAAACCTCCTACAAGGCTATATACCCAACTCTCACATTTACTGATTTTTCCAGTGGGTTATTTAGTTTTCATGTGAGACTGAACGATATGACGCGCACAACAAGGCGTTGCAATTTCTCAACAAGCCCTAATCACATGCAGGTACACTAACTAGAGCCGAGCGGAGGAGAAGAATCAGATATCTAGCCGAGCCGAAATATATGTAACTTTGAATGGCTAGGTTTATTTTTGATCTGTGGCTAAATATTTAAGTTAACAATTATGTATATATACTTTTTTTTTCGAAGAAAAGGTTATATTATATATATATATATATATATATATAAGATTTTCCGGATATGTCTAACGTGGGAACACGCACATCCAAGTGTCGAACGCGAGTCTGATGCGGACACGACCCCTAAGTAAACGTGTCCCTGCTACATAGAATTCTATATAACCATATTGCCCAACTTCATTTTCTCTCAATTCTACTCTACTTTGGGCAACCAACAAAACAAAACAAAATGTCTCACCAAGAACACCAATTGCCTCACCAAGAGCATGTTGAAACCCTCGATAATTCGGCTCAATCTGCGAAGCCATCTCCCCATTTTCTTGCTAATCTTTTTGGCAAGGGAATAGATAATTTGAAGTTTCAATCGAAATGGTCAGAATTGAATGGTGCGATGGGTGATTTAGGTACTTATATACCTATAGTCATTGCATTGACATTAGCTAAGGATCTTAATCTTGGTACTACACTGATATTTACTGGTATTTATAATATTATTACTGGTTTGATTTACGGTGTGCCGATGCCTGTTCAACCTATGAAGTCAATAGCAGCTGTTGCTATATCATCGAGCAATGAAGAGTTTGGTATTCCAGAGATAATGGCGGCCGGAATCGGTACTGGAGGGATATTATTCTTTCTTGGCATTACTGGATTGATGAGTCTTGTCTATAAGATCATTCCATTACCTGTTGTTAGAGGAGTTCAACTCTCTCAAGGTTTATCTTTCGCATTGACATCGGTTAAATACATTCGTAAAACTCAGGATTTTACAAAAGGGAAGACCGGTGTTGATAGAGAATGGCCAGGGTTGGATGGATTGGTTTTAGCTCTTGTCTGTGCTGGTTTCATTATTATTGTTAATGGTGCCGGTGAGGGTGAAGAGACAGAAAACGACAGTCGTGATAGAGAAGGTGATCGACTCGATAGTGAAATACATACCGGGAATTCTAATAGGAGATCCGTAAGGAGTAAACTATGGAGGATAATATTCTCATTACCTTCAGCTGTGATTGTGTTCTTATTGGGAATAATATTGGCTTTCATTAGGCAGCCTGGAATTGCAAAGCAGTTAAGGTTTGGACCATCTAGTATAGGCATCGTGAAGATCTCTCGGCATGCATGGAAACAAGGGTTCATTAAGGGTACAATTCCACAACTACCACTATCAGTATTGAATTCTGTTATTGCGGTGTGTAAGTTATCGTCAGATCTTTTCCCCGGTAAGGATTTCTCGGCGACATCAATATCAGTTACTGTTGGGTTAATGAACTTGGCTGGGTGTTGGCTCGGTGCCATGCCTGTTTGTCATGGCGCAGGAGGGTTAGCCGGACAGTATAAATTTGGTGGAAGAAGTGGTGGTTGTGTTGCAATTATTGGTGCAGCTAAACTTGTGCTGGGTCTTGTTCTAGGAAGTTCACTAGTGAAAATTCTAGCTCAATTTCCTGTGGGATTGTTAGGAGTTTTGCTTCTGTTTGCAGGTATCGAATTGGCCATGACTTCAAAAGATATGAATACCAAGGAAGAAGCATTTGTAATGCTTGTTTGCACAGCAGTATCACTTGGTTATAACGCAGCAGTAGGGTTTGTTGGTGGGATCCTCCTTTATTTGCTTCTTAAGATAAGGAATTTGAGCAACGGTGAAAAGCCAAGTTTCAGAAATTGTTTCAAAAGGAATCCCTGAAAAAACAATAAACTGGGACTCAAATGGTTGGAATTGTGCTGTTGATGCTTCTTATGCTAGCAATCCCTCTTAATTCAGTTCTATGCTGAATAAATCGTTGCTAGCTTGCTTTTGTTTTTATTTGGCATGGGTTTTCTTTGATTTTTTTTTTTTTAATTTTCTTCTTTTTCTTATTTTTTCTTTTGTGTGTGTGTATAGTTGCTTGCCTTGTGTGGCCTCAACCTTCTGTTAATTATTACTGTTGTTTGGTGTGTATTCTTTTTTTTTTGTTTTGTTTTTTTTTTTTTTTTTTGCCATAGTTGGTTTAAGTTATTTCAATTTAATTTCTTACAATATCCAAGTCGAGTTTGTCAAAATAGGAACATCCTGTTGGTAGGTTGGTCAAGGTCTAGATTAGGAAATCTAGTTGGTTAAGGAAACCAAGTACTTGTGTCCTAAGTATAGCAGCTTAAGAGGTTTGTCTCTTAGAGCTAAGTTAGGAAACCCTATACTTGTAGGAAAGTAATCCTTGTTAAGGAATGTGTCCAGTCCTATTGATGTGTATAAATAGCCAAAGAGAGAACTAGAGAAAACACATTCCTTGTTAAGGAATGTGTCCAGTCTGATTGTGTTCTTGGCGATATTGAGAGAACTAGAGAAAACACACCAGAACTAGTAAGAGTTCTCTTCTTCTCTGCTTAGGCTTTGTATATTCCAACCTATACGGTGATATATAAAATTGCTTATTCCTTCCCGAGGATTCAACCTCGTTAAATACTTGTTCTTCTTGTGTGTGTGATTGTGTTCTTAGCGATATTGAGATACCTAGTAGTAGTGCAAACCTAACGCTTCCGTAGGCTTTGGCGCAACAATTGGTTAAGGAAACCAAGTACTTGTGTCCTAAGTATAGCGACTTAAGAGGTTTGTCTCTTAGAGCTAAGTTAGGAAACCCTATACTTGTAGGAAAGTAATCCTTGTTAAGGAATGTGTCCGAGTCCTATTGATGTGTATAAATAGCCATAGAGAGAACTAGAGAAAACATACCAGAACTAGTAAGAGTTCTCTTCTTCTCTGCTTAGGCTTTGTATATTCCAATCTATACGGTGATATATAAAATTGCTTATTCCTTCCCGAGGATTCAAACTCGTTAAATACTTGTTCTTCTTGTGTGTCGATTGTGTTCTTGGCGATATTGAGATACCTCGTAGTAGTGCAAACCCTAACGCTTCCATGCAGGCTTTGGCGCAACAATTGGTATCGAGCAAGGAGACGCTCTTGGATACGGTACTCGAATTGCGGGTTGAAGTGAAGGTTCATTTTTTTATCTATATTTGTTTATTTGTGAACAATGGTTGATGGGGACGAAGATCCAAAAATCCTTTAGGAGAACATTCGGATCCCACAAAAGAAGAAATACTTCATTCATATATATCACAACTCAAGGTAGAAAAGTTTACAGGAACCAATAACTTTGGTTTATGGAGTGAACGGACGTAATGGATGCTCTTGTCCATCTTGACCTAGAAGAAGCTCTAGAAAGTCAGCCCGTGGAGATGTCTTAAAAGCGGTGGAACAAGATGAATAAATTATGTCTTGCTTCGATACGAGGGTGTTTAGCAACCTAAAGAAGAGTTAATTATCGGCACGAAACTTGCCTAAGGATCTCTCGGGAAAAGCTTGAGAAGGAATATCTTGTGAAGAACGTGTCAATATAGGATACATCTTAAAAGGAATTTGTATCGCTATAACATGAAGAGAGGTCCAACCTTAACCGAGCACCTAGATTCATATAATAAACTTCTTGCTGAGTTGGTTAACTACGATGAGAAGATCAATGACGAGGAAAAGCTTTGTGTCTAATAAACTCTCTTCCTGAAAAGTATGAACCCGTGATAAAAGCATTAATGCACGGCAAGGAAAAGATGACATACGCAGAGGTCACTACTGCATTGCGTAGTGAGGAGTTCAAGAAGATGGATCGTGAAGACCTTGCAAGTGAAGCTAACAATGACTTGCTTCTTGCAAGAGGTCGTTCAATAGACGGGGAGAAGGAAGGCTGGTGGTTATGGGAAAGGTAGAGGACGTTCTAAAGAGTGTGAACGTGACCGCGAGAAAGATGAGTGTGCTTGGTGTCATGACTTCGGTCTTGGGCTAAGGATTTTCCTAAAGCGTAAGGAAAGAGAATGAGATAACAACAAGACCGAGGTGAACATTGCAAAAGGTAATGAATAATCGAGATGATGCTTTCCGATTTCTAGCTAACTATGTGTTGATGGTGGTTTTTTTAGACAAAGGATAAAATCGTAAAAACCATGACCTAGTGTTACCCGCAACACATTAACTAAGAGCATTTAACTCGAGGTGTAAACAATTAATAGGGGTATTTTTTCAAAATACAGTTAGGGTTTTCAACGCGAGAACCCTAATTCCAAAACCAAGCCGCATCTCACAAGCACCACTAACAACAATGCCAAACCAAGCCGCACCACTGCGCACCATGGCAACAATGCCAAACCAAACCGCATCACTGCGCACCACTTCCGCAACAATGCCAAATAAAGCCGCACCCTACGCACCACTAAGAACAATGCCAAACCAAGCCGCACCCTGCGCACCATGGCAACAATGCCAAATTTCCAAGCCGCTATACCTTTGGCCCACGCCCAACATAGCGCCCTAGGTTTGCAAGACTTGCAACTAGGTCAACATGGCCGCACGTGCCATTGGCACATGCCAACACGTGCCGCAAGCCATATTTCTAAGCCGCTATGCCTTTGGCCCACGCCCAACATAGCGCCCCTAGGTTTGCAAGACTTGCAACTAGGTCGGCATGGCGCACGTGCCATTGGCACATGCCAACACGCAATGCCGCAAGCCATATTTCTAAGCCGCTATGCCTTTGGCCCACGCCCCAACATAGCGCCCTAGGTTTGCAAGACTTGCAACTAGGTCAACATGGCCGGACGTGCCATTGGCACATGCCAACACGTGCGCAAGCCATATTTCAAGCCGCTATGCCTTTGGCCCACGCCAAATATAGCGCCCCTAGGTTTGCAAGACTTGCAACTAGGTCAACATGGTCAGCACGAGCCATTGGCACATGCCAAACACACACACGCTGGCCTAACTTTAAATCGGTGCAACCTACCACCAAGGCATTCCGCACATGCCATTGGCACATGCCAAACACACACGCTGGTAGCCTAACTTGCAAACCGTGCAACCTACCACCAAGGCATTCGCACATGCCAAACACACCTGTTGGTAGCCTAACTTGCAAGCCGTGCAACCTACCACCAAGGCATTCCAGCACATGCCATTGGCACATGCCAAACACACACGCTGGTAACCTAACTTGCAAACCGTGCAACCTACCACCAAGGCATTCCGCACATGCCATTGGCACATGCCAAACACACGCTTATTTGGTAACCTAACTTGCAAAACCATGCAATCTACCACCAAGGCATTCCCGCACATGCCATTGGCATATGCCACACGCGCCACTAGCGGCGCCACTTGCACTCAAGATGAAACCAACACTCGAGACATCGACACAAGCCGGGGATGATTCTTTAGGGTTTTGGTTTGGCGGTCTGACATGCACGGCGTACACTACGCTCACATTAAGAAAGCGTGAAAAGGAATAAAAGCGGTCAAATAAAAGAGGAAATAATGGTGAAAAACGTTTTCGCCCATTAAACCATCTTGATTACCACCTCCTCCCATTATTTCACCCTTTACTCTCTTCCTTCATGAGGCCGAGTACGTTTCAATCTTGACTTGTATAAATAGGTCTTACCTATTTCCACCGAGACAACAAGTCTCGGTCGGGAGAAAAATACCACACTCTCGAGAAAGGCAACTTTGCAAGCTCTCCTAAAAGCTTCCATCTCTTGCAAAGCTTCCCAAGCTTTTACTTTCGATACAAGTCGAGATACTACTCTCCGAACACTACTCAACACCTGTTAACACCTCTCCTCCACTTTGCTTAATCGGCAAAGTCTGGAACTACCATTTCTTGGTTTTAGGCCGGACTTGTGCAGTTGATCTCTCGAATCTATAAAGTGCTCACGTGCAGCACATTTGTTTAGGGTTTGAATCGGTTTCTCACTCACCTCAAGATTTACTGAAATCGGCGAAGCGATTTTACCCATAAACAATTGGCGACCACAATGGGAGGATCGATCTATCGGCTCAATGTCGGTTGTCGATCTCGTTCTTCGACCCGGATGTCAAGATGGGTAGGGAAGGCGACTCGATCCGAATCAAGCGCCGGACGACCCGGTTACCAGTTGTAAAACTACACACAAACCGGGGACTCGTTGAAGACGCTTCTGACAAATGGGGACTTGCGACTCGGTCAGAGCTCGGACAACCGGTTATCGGTTGTTAAAACTATACGAAGGCGGGGACTCGTTGAGACAGGCCGACAATCGGGGACTTGCTTTGGCGATGCTACAGCAAAGCCACCCGACAAGAACCGCCTTTTACATGGAGAGGCGTGTTCGCAAAAACCTATGAAGTGAGTAAATTAGATGGGCAAGATATACAATCTATTTTAGGTTCTTAGTAAAGCCGTCAGACCTCTGAGTCTTATGCCTATTGCTAGCACACACTTTCATAAAAGCAATATTCCTTTCCCAAAACATAATCGAGTCATATTATCAAAACCATTCATCCCAGAAATAATCGATACCCTAAAAAGCTACCACTTTGTCTATCAAAGGTCAAGTTTTGAACCCGGACATCCAATATGTCTTTCAAAAAAAAGAACCTAAATGAAAGTTTAACGGAGAAACATTCATGGAAAATCATCCAACAGATCTGTTCTTCTTGGAGAAGGTCAACCTTGCATCTTCAAACCGCTCTCTTCATAGTCAACATCTTGGAAAGTTTTTCGAGTTCTACCTCTGTCGAGCAATTTCCTCAAGCGGAAAGGCTTTCGACTCACTTGCATCTTTCAACTTTTTGGATCTACGCAAGGCCTTCGACAAACCACGAAGTGTTGAACTCCTTTTCTATGCACACGTCGCGATGGTGCTCCCGATCAGAATAACGTCTTGGGAACGGTGTGACCGGTCACCTCACGCATGTCCTCGATGGAAGATAAAGCCTCTTCCACACGCTTAACCGGCGCAAATCGACTAGTGACTTTCTTGGTTGTAGCCATATGTCCGTATTTCTCCCATTCTAGTGTACAACGCCTCGTGCTTAAGTGAAGCCACGCTGAAACCGCCAACCCGACACATGACCGGATAAGGAACCAAGTACGGAGGATCAAAAATGGCGCGCCGCACCTGGCCTCACGACTCGCGAGAGGTTTTCCTCCATGTCTCTGACAGCAACCATCAGAGAATCATCCTTGGTTTGAGCCACATCATGCCGGCAATTGGCTAACGCTCGTCTCCAAGTCACCAGCGGTAGTCACCAAAGGCAAGTTTTCATGCGTCTCTACCCCAGAATCATCCTCGAACCGGTTCCTCCTGCGAACTCGAGTGGATATTTCCCAAAAGAGGAAACAAAAGGACAAAGAAAAAGAAGTGCGGAACTCACCGAACCACTTCCCGGCAATCCGATCTTTGCCGAGGAATCACTCCACTTGTTGAACCTTCTTCTCTCTACGACTCATCATCGAGCTGTAGAGAAGGCTCGATACTCTTGGAGT